>CM077820.1:43728618-43894661 GCA_039720395.1 Liquidambar formosana
TGCTAGGGTGTTTGAAGATCAATTTGAGTCTGATGAGGGGTTGTGGGATCAAGTTTGTTTTTTAACTTCTTTTTGGGCTTTTGTTTCGAATGCTTTTGTGGGGGTTCCCTTATTTGCCATTAAACTTGATTGGATGTCCGTTTGTTCATCTAAGTTTTATTTATTTATTTTACATTTTTAGGACATCTTGTCCTCTTTCATTTATGCTCTTTTTGGCTTATTAATAAAATTTCATTTTTGTTTTTGATTAAAAAAAAAGACCACTTTAGAAGGCATCAACTACCTCCCCCACTGGTAGCAACTCACTTTTCTAAGATTCACCTTCAAACTTGACAGTTGACACTACGTCAAAACACTTCAAAACAACGAAGCCAACTGCTCAAACAACAAAGTTGGTCCCTACTTGGACCACAAAAAATGATAGTGTAGTGCGCACCACTCATCTATTAAATATCCAACCTAAAAGTCTAATCCATTAGATGGAGGGCCCAAACAGGTGCATAGATATATATTTTGCGGAGAGGCTTAAACAAGTATGCAAAGTCATGTCAAACCAAATATTTGGGCGATGTGGGATGTGGTACTTTTTCCAACACTTCCCCTCACGTGTAGGCCTAGAAAAACAAGAATGGGCTTGTCATGTGACAACAAATATGGCTCACAAACAAAATGGGCCTGAGAACGTCATGCTTTGATACCACGTTAGGTTTCCAACCTAAAAGCCTAAGTTATTAGGTGGAGGGCCCAAACAGGTTTATGAAGACCATGTTAAGTTTCCAACATAGAAGCTTAAGCTATTAGGTGGAGGGCCCAGACAGGTATATGAAGTCATGTCAAATCCAATATTTGGGGGATGTGGGGTGTGTTGCTTTTTCCCAACATCATCTCATCTGGTCTAGTGCTTTATTCCTATATAAACCATTAAACACCTCTAACACTTCTTCCTCATCCCACTTTCTTTCCAACCATCTTGCATCTTCACCACCAATAGAGTTGAACACCATCCCTCAAGCTACGATCTGCGACCAACTTCCTCTTCAGACAAATTTGAAAAGAACTCTATTTAGCTCCTAGCAATAGTACTTTCCTCTTTATCACAAACTCCATTAACAACTAACCTCCAATAAAGTTTTCCCTTTAGTGGGCATTGATCATCCCATGGAATTATGTTGTATTCTTGTCGCCTTTCTTTAGCTGCAAATCCCTTGAATTTTTCCACCAACTTATTATTTCTAATTCTACCAGACCGAAAAAATCCTTCTTGGCTTCCTTTTTCCCACATAACTCTTTTAATGAAAACTTACACACCTTTTTTTTCTTCCATAACTATTTTTCTGCCAAAATGTTTATTTTAGAGACCTACCTTCCAACTCCTCTCCATTCCACTTGGGTTTTACAGTGCTCCACTCATGATCTTCTTGTGGGCTGGCAGGTAAAGATAGTGAGCAAGAAATCTGAGGTGATTTGGAGTATGGTGCCACATGCTATCTTATGGTGTCTTTGGAAGGAAATAAACTCTAGAACTTTTGAAGATTTGGAAACTTCTCCTATTGATATTAAGTCTCCTCTTGTTAAGACACTTTTTTGGTGGGCTTGTAGTTACTTTGATGACAGCAGCTCCTCTTTTATTTCTTTTGTTTATTTCTTCTTTCTTCATTAGGAGTTTTCTCCCTTTTTTGGCTAGTGATTGTATACATGGGCTATGCCCTTTGTTTCTAAATTCTAATACAAATTTACTTCATAAAAAAAGGAAAAAAAAAAGAACAAAGCTTCTTGTAATTTGAAATGAGAACAAGTTCCACAAGCCCTCCCCCATGGTCTCAAAGCCATCAACTTTCAATTACATCTTCCCAAACCAAAAGTCCCATTCAAAGCCATCCGAAACATGAAAGTGTCAAGATGCAGAAAACCTGTCAACATTCACCTCCACATTCAAAATTGTAAGCGTATGGATAGAAAGTAATTGGCTAGTGGTGATTCGTAGTTATGTAGGTTTATTTATTTATATTTTTTATAGTTGCAACATCACACCAAACACACTGAATGAGATTTATCATCATAATAATTAGTCAACCATTGAATTACTTGATTTTGTGTTGAAAGTTTCTACTGGACTTAATGTTTGACAATCGTTTTTTATTGTTTCATATTATAAGTTGTATTGACCTATTTGGCTATGGCAGGATCTTGATTGCTCTGAGTGTTATTGTGGATGGTGTGGACTGAGCAGTGACTTAATAAGTTGTAAGTCATGTAAAAATTTATTTTGTACCGCATGCATAAAAAGGAATATTGGTGAAGAATGCTTGTCAGAAGTCCAGGTGTCTTGCTGGCAATGTTGTTGTTGCTCTCCAAGTCTCATGCAACGGTTGACTTTAGAACTAGAAAAGGCCATTAGCTGTAGAGGTCTGACAGTTTCTAGCTCTAGCTCTGATATTGATTCAGAGAATTCTGATGCAGACATCGATGTTGCAATCAGGTACATTAATATTCTTGTTAGTTCAATACTGGTAACTTATTGCAGTGATAGTTTGATATTCTTTATTGTCTTGTTGATTATCTTGCAATGTTAAGTATTCAGTTTTTTCCCCTTCTGCTTTATTATGGTGGTGTTCTGTGGTTGAACTAGTAGTATTCCTCATGAGCATAATTCTAAAAGGTGTTTGAAGATGATTCTTTAGGGCCATGGTGCCGTGAGGCCATAGGAAACCGCCTATGATTTGTATTATTGCCTTAAATAAGGGATGCGCAAATGGTTTACGCTTCACTCTTTGATGTGCATCCTATATTCATGGCATCCAGCTCAGAAACCAATGAGAATTTTATTTATTTATTTATAAACTCAACTAAAACCCAAGCATCCTTTTATGCCTGATACTATATATTTTATGATAACAGATTGTGTTTTTATTCTTGTTGTGAGTCTGTTAAATATTAAGGGCTTTCGGTGTGTGTTTTCTAAATGCTCGAGGTTTTTTCTTAAATTTGTTTTCTCAATTTAATCCAAATTCAATTCTGAATAGTGAAAACATGAGGGCAAGCCTTACTCTCTGAGGGTTATACTTGTTGCATAGGTTTACATCTGTTGTGCTCGTTTAGCTTAATGCCTCATCTCTTGCCTTAGCCTTTTAGAACATTGCTCATGAGCTTTGAAGTTCAGTTTTAGGAATTGGATGACAAAATCCAACTTTGAATTATGAGTTTTTAGTTCCAGAATATGTCAACTGGCTCGTTTCTGAGATTTATCTTCTAAGTACTCTCATTTTGTATCAGCTCTAAGAGAAGACAAAAAAAGAGAATTCGAAGGATCATTGATGATGCTGAATTGGGAGAAGAGACCAGAAGAAAAATTGCAATTGAAAAGGTACCTTATGTGGTTGAATTGTTCAATTAAAAGTGGCTCTTGGTACCAAATTGTTTCTAATTTCCCAATTTTTCTAGGAACGCCAAGAACGTTTGAAGTCCTTGCAAGTACAGTTTTCTGCAAGATCCTGGACGATGAGTAGTGCAAGCTTTAATGGAAATTTATCTGAAGGTGCTAGTGTTGAAGTTCTTGGTGATGCGTTAACTGGTTATATTGTGAATGTTGTGAGGGAAAAAGGTGAAGAAGCTGTGAGGATTCCTCCTAGCGTCTCAGCCAAATTGAAAGTCCATCAGGTTTTTCATTTAATGCTTTTGCATATATAAAGTCTGTATGTGATTGTTTCTATTTTCCTAAATTATTTCTTTACTTGGATTGTTTGATGTCAAGCTGATGGAGATCAGGATGAGAGAATTTTAGTATAATAAAATCGTTTGTGCTTTTATATTTTAGTTATTAGTAGTTATTATTATTTAATATTTAGTAGTATTTAGTCTTTTGTTTATAATATTTAGTAGCTATTATTAGTTGTTAGGGTTTCCATATTTTTCTATTTTACATTTTATTTCACCTATATTTGGGGCTTGGGTTGTAAGCCTTAGGATTAGTTTTTTGATGAATAACTTTTTCCTCTATTTCTCTTTCCCTGGTTTTACATCACATAGCAATGTGGAGAATTCAGGACTAGAAGAAACAATCTAGAAATCACTTCTAGAATTCTTTAGGCATTGCACCTAGGGTACTGTAGGCATCACACCTAGGGTTAGGGTAACCTAAAGCGGACAAAATAGTTGTTACTAAAAGGGCAGGGTGTGACACAACACAACACACACACACACACACACACACACAAAAGTGTTGATCCCCTTTGGGGCTACCCCCAGGCCTGAAGGGCCTGGTAATTGCCTAGTGTGTGTGGGACGGGGGACTGCACATGTCCAAGGGATTAGATGGGGCCAAAGAACATCCTTGCTATCAATATATATATATATGTTTGTATGTATATAAAAAGAGATGATCGAGTGCAGACTCCCATCCAGACCTGATCATTTTCGTGTATATAGATATATCTCTTTGTTCTTTTTCCCTTGCAGGGGATCTTCTTTTTGTACCCATTCTATCTTCTAGTAAAGTTTGTTTCTTAGGTAGACAACTTTGTTGATTGGATTTGGGTACTTGTACAACTGAATAATAGTTTTATCCATCTTATGATTTGATGCGTAAGGAGATGAAACAGAGCTTCCAAGCAGCCTGCTCTGCCTATCATTGACTTGGACATGGTGGCTGGATGGAGAAAAGCTCAGTTGAAGATTCGACAGCTTTCTGATATCTTTCATGAGCCTTGCTCGAGACAGGCTATTTTATCAACAATAAATGTAGCTTGAGAAGTATATGAAAATTAAAATTCGTCTTAATGGTCTTGCTACACCTATTTAGGATTTATTTTGGTAAATATTTAAATTATCCCTAAGAAAAGAAAAAGGATTCTATCCAAGAAATCCTTTAAATAATTTTTCAGTTAATCAAATCCTAACAAAATCAAAGTGTCTAAAGAAAACCCAGTAATCTGTTTGGAATAATAGAGTTTTCTTGACCAAATGGCCCTTATCATAGTAATAACAAGGATCCCTTCAGGATCCCAACATCATGTTGCCATCACTATTAAAAAGAAAAAGATGGTAGAGTATTTCTTTTGGTAATTAGTCATTTGAGAAGCCCCAAATAAAAAAAAGGGGGAAAAAAACTGTAAAAAGAGCATTTTACTCCAGAAAACCTATTTCAGTCCAGAAGACGTTTTCTTTTTGGATTAATAAACTTCACTTAAACAAAAAAAGATATATATACACGTATATATATCTATCTATCTATCTATCTATCTATCTATACACCACCAATATGAAATGAGAAGGAGACATGTATATATATATATATACATACATATATATACATGCATTCATACATATACGTGTGTGTGTGTGTGTGTATATATATATATGTATATTCCACTAATATGAAATGAAAAGGAGATAATGGATCACCTTGTCTAGTGCCTTTAGTAGCTCCAAACCAACCTTTGGGCTAGCCATAATGATTGCAAAATTGGAGGTCCTAAGATGATCACTTTGCCACTTCCTCCCTTCATACACGAAACCTTTTCTTTCCATCATATGATAGGTTTTATTTTTATTGAAGCCTTGTATTTTTATTTTTTTTATTGACATCTCATGTTAGCGTGTCACCGTGTCACTTAAAATCTCACAAGATTCTTTTGGAATTTTAAATTTGCTTGAAATTTGCTAGGACTTCTGAAATGGGATATTCTTTGTGAAGTACTCACACATACACACACACACGCATGCACACATATCTTTGTTAGACTTAGATTTAGTGGATAGAAATCACATTTGTGGAGTTTTTACTTTGGATGTTGTGTATTTGATAGTGTAGAGGGGTTCACATTCTTCAGTTTCTGGGTTACAGTTTTGTGGATAACTTACATTAACATTTTTATGGGGGGTATGGGAGGACTAAATTAAAATTTTGGGTTTTCACTTTAGTTCATATAAATTGTTGTACAAGACCTGAGTGGCTGTTTGAAGATATGATTTTGAATAGACAAGTTATAATGAAATGTAACTTCAAGCTCTTGGGCGGGAGTTTGGAGGTCGGAGTGTAGTAGCCTTAGTCCCCCATGGAGAATCAAGGGAAAGCACTAGAGAGATGAATAATGAATTGCAAGACAAAAAGCCGTATGGAATGAGTTCAACAATTCCTCATGTGATACGGGTTTGTCTTGAAATCCCACATCGCCCAAGTATTAAGTTTGTTATGGCTTTATATACCGCTTGGGCCCTCCACCTTGTAGATTTAAATTTCTTGTGGTTTGGTAGTCTAATATCAAATTGGGGTTTTGTGCATCTGTCTTGCAATGTTTTTTCTTTCTTCTTCTTTTTCTTCTATTTATTTTTTTCCTCCTTTTTGGATCCTCTCTTTTATAGCTATCCATATTATTATGATACCTTTTAACTATTGTCATCTATAGATATGCGACTTGAAAAATATCATAGATTCATGGATGTATGTTTCTCATTTCAAGGGCCCCGTCTTTTCTTCATCCTTGTTCTAGCCTTTGGTTCTTAAATCATTGGAAATTTAACTTTTTAGTGTTGTGAAAGGAGGAATTTATAATTAATTTTTTTTTGATCCAATGTCCATACATATTTGTTGGGAAGTCTCACATCCCACATAGTCTAAATATTGAGTTTAATATGGCTTACTATACTTGTTTGGGCCCTCCAGCTAGTAGCTTAGGCTTTTAGGTTGGAAACTTAACAATATCCATTACTGTATAGTAACTTTAATCGTAAAGACTGGAATGGTCATTGATTTATGGAATATTTGAGTGCGCTATAATTTCTGTGTAGGGAATTAGGGATTAAAAATTGCAGCCTCTCTCTTAAACTTTTTGGGTTCCTGAAGATAAGCTGCTTTGCCTATGTATTCAAAGTTTCAAGTTGATTGTTTTATTTGTTAAGTATGTTAAATGTTGTCTTCCAGTTGTCAAGTTTTGGCTTATAGGTTATAATATGGGTTTTATATTCAGTTGAATTAGGCATCATAGGTCTTGATATATTATTGATATCCCACTCTCTCTGATATTTGGATTTATATTATATTGTATGATTTGATGCTTGCCAAAAAAGGAAAAAAATAATATTGGATTCTCAATTGCTTATTTGTTTGTTATTCTGATGGTTAAACTATTCGTTTAAATTGGGTTGGAAATTCCTATGACGTGGTTGACTTACTAGGAAAAACTGGATTCGGTGTTAATTGTCCTAATGCCACATTATTGTCCGACTCTGCCCTAGGTGCTGACCCTATATTTCTGTCCATCCAATGCGGTTTGAACCTGTGAAAATGTGTTGAGATTTTCTTGTCTGGGAGAGGGGTCGATTGGCAAACCTAATGAGTATTACGCCTTCCCTTTTTCCCATTGAAAATGTTTTTTGCCACTCATCACAATCTAAGTCTTAGGTGATTTAAAACTCATCTGCTGTTAATTCGTGGTCATGGAACTGTTACTTTATTTGTATTCATAACTAATCTGTTATTGCAGGTTGCAGGGATACGATTTATGTGGGAAAATATCATTCAGTCAATCAGAAAATTGAAGTCTGGGGATAAAGGTCTTGGTTGCATTCTAGCTCATACCATGGGCCTAGGAAAAACTTTTCAGGTATTGCATTCAGTTTTGCTCTCTTAAATGTACTTTTTTTTTTTCCTGTTTGCAAGTTGCAACTTTCTTATCTCTCTCTCTCTCTCTCTCTCTCTCTTTTTCTGTGTCTCTTCACATGTGCTAGTGCCTTTAGAAATGTATGTAAGCATTTTTGTTGAGAATTGAAGTCTAATAAAAATTGGGTTTAGGGTTTCTTTAAGATTGTTATAGTGGTGCTGATGGATTGGTAAGATTGGATCTTAGAAGTGGAGTTAGCATTTAAGGGGCTGTTTGACGATTTAACGTGAGGTTATTCTTTAAAACCTTAAATCAGTGAGTGGTTTTTTGGAAATTGAGGGGAAAGAAGAATAGGAAGCAAAGAAGGAGAAGGGGAAGAAGAAGAGAGAAGAAAGATCTAGGCACCATGGCCTCCAAACAAAGCTTCTAAAGCTTCTGAAAAAGCCCCTTTGGAATTGGGGGTTTAGAAAACCTAGTGCTTAGGCTTTGGAATCAATTGGAGCCCTAGGTCACCACAAAGCTAATCCACTTTTAATCCTGATTAATTTGTTACACCCGCAAGAAAAGCACTCAGAATATATATATATATATACTCCTTCACAAATTCCAAGGCGACAACACAAACACTTTAATATTCATCCACATCTATTCAACATATAACAAAAATATAAATGGAAAGCAATAAAAGGATGAACACTAGATATATGTGGAAAACCGGATATGGGGAAAAATCACAGCCAACCCAAACACAAATCAACTATACCAAGAAAGACTTACCATGCAAAGTTAGAAATACACTACAACCCCCATCATTAGGGATAAACTCTGTGTCTTCTACTTCAAGCTTGTAAACTAAGCTTTATTCCCAAGCTCGGTCCATAAATGCCGTTTGGATTCGAAGAACACCTTCTTGGACAACTCTCTTGAGACGTGTGTGTGGATGGAGGGTAGGAATCAATCTCAACCTTGAAAACCTTGAAAAATCTCTAGGTAGCTCGCACACAAGCATGGAGGTTTCTTTCAAATCTTGCCTCACGAGACACAATATCCTCTCTTGGCTTGCTTACAACATCGTTATGCAATAGGTTAAGTTAAGCAATATTTATACCTAGGGCTTTGAGGGTGTATAGGGTTTCCAGAAAGGGAAAGAGACTCATTCTTGGATTGGCTCCAGGTTTTGTGTTGTTTAAACAACTAGCATAGTGCATTCAAATGATGAGGTGGCTGAGGATAGTTAAACCTCTCAGCCACTGTAGTGTTCGAACAATTTATACTATGTGTTCAAACTTCAAACATCAAGTCTCCTGGGGACAAAGTCAATTCTCAAGTTACTTTATGTTCGAACAGCATAGCCATACTTTCGAAAGGGAACTGTAAAAATCCAAAGATTAAGTCCCTAACCTCATAGATTCAAGCCACATTATCATCTACACACACGAGGCCAACCAATAAATAGAAACTAACCACATAAGGGAGTTCGTAGGTCTATAAGTCACTTACCATGCCTAAAGTGAGACTTGGTTCTTCCACACACAAAATTTCAAGTCTTCATCTTCATTGGAACATAGGACATGGACAATCCTAGACTCCAAACACAACTTCTGGTTTTTGGAAATGGTATTAGCCAACACCAGGTCCTATAACCTGACAGCTTCAAATTCTCGATTCAATATTGATGCAGCGGAAAATTCGTAGAAAAGACAAGCTTGCCGAGAAGTGCACAACCTTCCACCAATTTGTTGATTATTGCAAGGACAATGGCTAAAAAGTAGGCAACTACAATCAAGTTTTTGCTCACAAGAACACGAAAGTAGGGATAAAAGATGATCTTCTCTATAAAGTCTTATTAATCTTAAAACTCAATGATCATTATCATCCTTGCCAAGAGGCTACAACCCTATCTATAATAAATCCTAAACCTTGTAGGACAAGGAAAACTAAAAATAAGGAAATAGTCGAGGACTAGGAAACTTCTTGAAAAAAGGAAATATGTAAAAACTAGGAAATTGCTTAAACAAAAGTAGATAATTAAACTAATAACTTACCAAAAGGAAATAACTACAAATTAAACTATTTAAGTGAATCCTAAACATTATAGGCATTCCAATACAAATAATTTACTCAATAAACCCAATTTGGCATATTCTTGTTAATTTGTTTCACATAATTCTCTCCCACATTGGAGAAAGGTTGACCTCGAGTTTTGTCATGTTGAAGTATGATGAGACATTTTTTTTTATCTTGCATCCTTATAACTAGTGTTGAAAGATGGAGTTGATGTAACTTTGCGTTCTAGGTGGGAAGCAAGTCAAAAAACAAGGATGACAGTTGGCAATCCCCCCTCCCCATCTTACCCATAGCAAAGAAATGGGGGTGGTAGGGGGGCTCTGTTTCTATTACTTTGGTGTGCTTGTCAATGTGATGAGATTGAGTGGGGATAACTTATTTTGGTTTAGGAAGCTGATGTGTGACTTTTAGCAAATCTTGAGAATGTTTGGCTCCATGTGAAATCAGAGGACAAATGGGCACAAGTACAGATTGAAATATTGGGGCTAAAGGTGGATTGAAATTGGAGGATTGCAATTCTTCATTAGTAGCTGCTCCAAAGGGATTCTTACCTGTGATATTAATTGCAATTGCTTCTAGGTTGGCTTTTAATGAGGCATGGACATGGAGGGATCCTATCCTATTATTTGACTTGACCAAAGTCGTCTTGCTGCTGTCACAATCTTGAGACAAGGCTTTAAACTTGGATGAATGTTTGAGGTTTAGAACCGTGATAGTTGAATGGATATACAATAATTGGTGGTTCAAGGAAAGATGGGATCTTCTACTCTTAGACCTAACTAATTCAGGACTTTAAATAAATTCAACACTAGTGAAATAAGGGTTTGGGTTTGTTGAAAACTGTTATAACAATGAATAGGGATTAGTAGGATATGAATTTAGGTGGAGATTAAGGGTTTAGGAGGTCTTTCGATGGATTAATATGACGTTATTATTTAAAACCTCAAAACAGTGAGCAATTGTAATGAAATTGCGAGAAAAGAGTAAGAAGAAGGGAATTCCATACAGTAGACCCAAGGAGTCAGGTTTTGCTGCACCTATCATAATCGCAGTCTAAGGGTAGGAATATTTAGATGATGGCCCTTCCCAAGAACGTATAGAATCCCAGCCCTCTTCCATAATACCTCATTTCTCCTCATCCTAGGATCCAGCATAGAGTTCACAACAAAGTCCAACCACTGGTACTTCTGAAGCAGGTTAGGGGTGCCAAAGTGCCCCATGTCATCTCTTTCCCACACACCTCAAGGGTGATAACGCCCATGCCCTTGTCTTCATGATCTTGCCCAACATAAAATCATAAACAGTAGGATCACTGGGAGGACCTTGAGACATGCCACCAAAGTTACACAGGGCATCTTCATCAATCATAGGAACTTTCTTAGTAACCATAGGTTTTAAAAGTGTTCCTAGAAACGTTAGAGTCAACTATGTTCACATAAAACTCTCCCACAAGATCAGGAAAACAATTCCTCTAAACTAAAGTAACTTAAGACAGCCTCTAGATTCAAAAGCATAAACAACAAAAGAAAGTTGCTTCTTTAAGTTCTGCATTCCACTGGATGCTCTAGATTGTAACAACCCTTGCACTCAACATCCCAAAAACAATCATCAACAAGAACAGCCGGTACAGTAGATGGTGGAGCAGCATCTGAGGAATGCGCACGGGTGTGAGGGTATGAACTGCTTGCACCATTTCTGGGGCACTTGGGGCCACCTCCCTACATCATCGTCAACAGCAAGATTAGCAAAAATGAGAGTCCAAATGCCATGTATGCAGGAAAAAGAATTTATGTGCCTTTTCTTTTGAATTCAATTTTTTTTTTCTTTATTTTGTATATTCTAGGCTCTTTCCTTTTGCTTTTCTTCTCCTTCAAACATGTGGTTGGAGCCATAACCATGGGTCAATTCTCAAGATACACCATTCTTAATTGTCATGCCCATTACTAGTGGATTTGTATAACAAGTGAAGAAAGAAAGAAAGAAAGAGAAGAAAGAAGGAAAAGAGAAGAAAAAAATATATGGCTGCTGTAAAAATAAAAGAGAGAACTTAGGTTTTCTCTCTTGTTCATTATCCTTTATACTAATACAAGTACAAAGACAATAATACCCTTCAGCTTATTACAAGTAAATAAAAGCAATATAAGTCACTTTTCCAATACTCCCCCTCAAGTTGGTGCAAAGATATCACACATGCCCAACTTGCTTAAGAAAGTGTGGAAGACTTTACTTCTTACTCCTTTGGTCAAAATATCTGCCAATTGATCCCCTGTTTGGATATAAGGCATACAAATCACCCCAGAACTCAATTTCTCCTTTATGAAATGCCTGTCAATTTCAATATGTTTGGTTCTATCATGCTGTACTGGGTTGTGAGCAATGTTAATTGTGGCTTTGTTATCACAATACAATCTCATGAGTTCATCTGAATCAAATCCAAGCTCTTTCAACAATATTTTCAGCCACATAATTTCACACACTCCTTGAGCCATAGCTCTGAACTCAGCTTCAGCACTAGACCTGGCTACAACTGCCTGCTTCTTACTTCGCCAGGTCACAAGATTTCCTCCTACAAAGGTACAATAACCAGATGTCAACCTGCGATCAGTGACAGATCCAGCCCAATCTGCATCTGTATATGATTCCACCTGCAAATAATCATGTTTAGAGAACAATAATCCCTTTCCAGGAGTAGATTTCAAATAGCGAAGGATTCGATGGACCGCCTTCATATGAGACTCTCGAGGTGAATGCATAAACTGACTTATTAGACTAACAACATAGGCAATGTCAGGTCGGGTGTGTGACAAGTAAATCAGTTTGCCAACCAACCGTTGATATCTACCTTTGTCCATCAATACACCTTCAGAGTCTTCCCCTAACTTATAGTTCTGTTCCACAGGAGTATCACTAGGTTTGGAGCCCAGCATCCCAGTTTCCTTGAGAAGATCTAACACATATTTTCGCTGGGAAATGAAAATGCCAGTCCTAGATCTAGCAATTTCAATACCCAGAAAATACTTCAAACTCCCCAAATCCTTTATCTCAAATTCATTGGCTAAATGTTCCTTCAATGTTTGTATCTCCTCTTGGTCATCTCCTGTTAGCACAATATCATCCACATATACAATAAGAACTGTTACCTTCTCCTGTGAAGAGTGCTTGATGAATAATGTGTGATCTCCCTGACTTTGTTTGAAGTCATATTTCAACATAGTTCGAGTAAATCTCTCAAACCACGCTCGAGGAGATTGCTTCAATCCATATAAGGCCTTCTTCAGTTTGCATACCTTCCCCCTGGCTGTATCACTATCAAAACCTGGAGGCACATCCATGTAGACCTCCTCTTCTAGATCTCCATAGAGAAATGCATTTTTAACATCCAACTGATAAAGGCCCATCCAAAATTGGCAGCTAAAGAGAGTAGGACTCGAATAGAATTCATCTTGGCCACAGGAGCAAATGTCTCCTGGTAATCAATGCCATATGTCTGTGTGAAGCCTTTTGCTACCAATCTAGCTTTATACCTTTCCACTGAACCATCAGCTTTATGCTTTATCGTGAACACCCATTTGCATCCAACTGTCTTCTTCTTTCCCACAGGCAATTCAACTAAATCCCAAGTTTTATTTTTCTGAAGAGCACTTATCTCTTCACACATAACTTCCTTCCATTTTTTTATCACAGAGTGCATCCTCTAAATTGTTAGGAATAGACACAGAAGACAATTGGGATACAAAGGTATGAAAAAATGGAGAGAGACTATGATAGGAGACAAAGTTAGAAATAGGATGTTGAGTACAAGATCTAACTCCTTTACGAAGAGCAATAGGAATATTAGAATCATTCAGAGTAACAGGAGTAGATATGATATTACCTGAGTCCAAGGATGACGGTTGGCCGTAGGGAGGGGAAATGGTCTTTTCGTTCTGTCTCCTTGAATAGACCTGTAATTCTTTGGAAGGGGGATGCACTTCTTCCAAGCTTTGCGATGGAACAGGAATAGGATCAGAAGGAGATATAGAAATAGGGTCAGAAAGAGATATAAGAGTAGGAAGTACAGTAGACTTCTCTTCACTACAACTCTCCCCCTGAAGAGAAGTTTGGGGGGAGGAAAAATAGGAGACCGATTCAAGGAATGTGACATCCATAGTGACAAACTTCTTGCGTGAGGGAGGATGATAGCACTTATACCCCTTTTGAGTAGGTGAGTAGTCCAAAAAAATGCATTTTAGAGCTCGAGGATCTAACTTACTATGAGCTTGAACAGCCACATGAACAAAGCAAATACACCCAAACACACGAGGAGGAATAAGAAAAGTATTAGGGCATGAGGGTAAAGACAACAAATCAATTGGTGCCTTATGAGCAAGAACTCTAGAAGGCATCTGATTCATTAAATATGCTGCAGTGAGCACTGCATCCCCCCAATAAGATTTAGGAACATGCATAGAGAACATCAAAGCCCTAGCTGTTTCAAGAAGGTGGCGGTTCTTTCTTTCCGCAACACCATTTTGTTGAGGAGTATCCACACAAGAAGTCTGATGGATGATACCATGGTCCTGAAAATAGGATTGAAGACCCCTATAAAGGTACTCACCTCCATTATCAAAACGAACAATTTTAATGGAGGTGTTAAATTGGTTAAGCACCATCTTATGGACAGTCTGAAAACATGAGAAAACATCACGTTTTTCTTTCAACAGATACACCCATGTAGTCCTAGAGAAATCATCAATAAAAGTAACAAACCAACGAAATCCAGATAATGAGATAATACGAGAGGGACCCCATACATTAGTATTCACAATAGTAAAAGAAAATTTACTTCTATTAAAACTAGGTGGAAATGAAGTACGATGATGTTTTGCAAGTTCACAAACTTCGCGCTTAAATTGAGAAACATTTATTCCAGAAAACAATGATGGAAAAAGTCTTTGAAGCAAGAAAAAAAAGGGATGGCCCAATCTTCTATGCCAGAGCCAAAGCTTCTCTTCAGAAGTAGCACATCTCCCAGATTGATGTGCATGCACAATTCGAGCACCATTCGTCTCAAGAGGATCCAAGAAGTAAAGACCATCTCGCACACTACTACTGCCAATCATTCTCCTCGTGACTAGGTCCTGAAAAACACAATGAGAAGGATAAAATGTTACACTACAATTGAGATCAGTAGTAAGGCGACTAATGGACAATAGATTGTTAGAGAAATTGGGAACATGTAAGACTGAAGAAAGAGACATATTAGGGTTAATAGTAATGGAACCTTTCCCTGAGATAGAGGACAAAGAACCATCAGCTACCCTAACCTTATCTCTGCCTGAACAAGGGTGATAAGAACGAAACAAGGAAGATAAACCAGTCATATGGTCAGAAGCCCCCAGAATCAATAATTTAAGGACGATAAGAGGATTTACAAGATGCACTAAAAGAAATAGCCAAATTACCTGAGTGGACAAAAAAAGTAGATGCAGTAGTGGATGTATCCAGTTGAGACACCAGGCGTCTGAGAGACTCAACCTCAGCTCGGGTAAGGGTCACAGACTCAAAATCAGAAGGTCCAAAGGGAAATGAAGTAGGTGGAATAGTGTCAGCAGTAGTAGAATAGTGAGCTCGAGACCGAGATACACCACCAGTACGGCCCCCCCTACCTCTAGTAGGGTGACCATGGAGCCTCCAACAAGTTTCTCTGGTATGTCTTGGTTTCTGACAATGATCACAAAATAACTTATCCTTCTCATCAGACATAGAATCAACACCCTTTCCTCCATCACGACTTGGTAGAACACTTTTTTGGTTTCGCTGAGAGGCCGTAGCAAGTGCAGAGCGCTCCTGTGAGGTAGAGTGAAGCATAGTATTCCTTCGGCTCTCCTCATTTTGAACATAAGCATACACACTTCTTAACGAAGGAAGATGTTCCTTCCCTAAAATCTGTATACGAATCGGATCATATTCATCTCTTAACCCAGCAAGAAAATCAAAGATCTGCTCCTGCTCAACAAGTGTATTAAACTTCAAGACGTCAGCTGGACACTCAGCTCGAAAATCCTGATAATAATCCAACTCCTACCACAATGCCCGGAGTTTATGAAAATAAATTGATAAAGGCTTATCTTCCTGGGTAGTCTCATGAATACGATGTTTCAAGTCATACAGCTGGGCGATGTTCCCTACCTTTGAATAAGTTTGTGCAACTGCATCCCAAATCTCCTTTGCAGTCCTCAGAAGCAAGTAGCCATCACTAACCTCTGGTTGCATCGAATGTAAAAGCCAAGACATAATCATAGAATTTTCTGCATCCTACCTCTCATACGAAGAGTCAGTCACTGAAGGTTCTTTCACCTTACCATTCAAATATCTCATCTTCCCTTTACTTGTGATATATAAGGTTGCCGATCAAGACCAAGCTAAATAATTAAGCCCATCTAATTTCACAGTTGTGATTTGGAGTGTAGGGTTGTCATTAGTGGGTATTCCTGGACCCATTACCCTATTAGGTTGGCTTTCAGAGGTCTGAATAACTTCTGACATGAGGTAGACAGCACTCAACCACCCAAAAACTAAGTCCAAACACAACGGATATGTCCCCACGCAACAGATATCACAAGTAAGGTAACCAACGTTCAATATGTAACACTAGCCAGCACACACAGCCCACAAACACCTTACACAGCCCACAAACACCTCACACAACCCACAAAACACCTGTTAGACCTCCAAACACAGTCCCAAACAGCAAACAAAGAGATTTTCCAGTGCATACTAGTGAAGGTTACGGCTGGTACAACTGTACAAGGCATATTGCTTCAAAAAACCATTGAAACGAAGCAACGAACACCAAAGAGGCTTAGGGACCTTCAAGTCGGCACCCTCTGTTGCAGTTCGACCCATCAAACTCAAACAATCAAGGCCGGAATGGGGTTTTTGAAAAAAAAGGCCATTTTCCTGGAAAATGAAAGAAAAATCGAAAAAACCCCTTAAATCATCTCGGATCTGGACGAAAATTCACAGGTAAGCTCTCTTGGAAGTGGCGATTCAAATGGTGTGGTTTTTGTGACCTGCTGATGTCATCATCCGTACGGCTGACGTCAGCAGATGACGTTAACAATTGCTGACATCAGCAAAATGCGCTTCCTCGACTGTCAAACCCTTTTTCACGTACGGATCGATGAGTAGAGGCTTTGATACCAAGTGGATTTGTATAACAAGTGAAGAAAGAAAGAAAGAAAGAAAGAGAAGAAAGAAGGAAAAGAGAAGAAAAAATATATGGCTGCTGTAAAAATAAAAGAGAGAACTTAGGTTTTCTCTCTTGTTCATTATCCTTTATACTAATACAAGTACAAAGACAATAATACCCTTCAGCTTATTACAAGTAAATAAAAGCAATATAAGTCACTTTTCCAACATTACTTTCAAGTCAAAATTTTGCAAATTTAGACTCGGACTTTGACTATTGTAATGAGAATGCCCCTCACCCCCCCCCCCCCCCCCCCCCCCCCACGCTTGCCCCATACTCTCTAGTCCTTCCATTAGGGAGATGGAAGGACTTGAAGAGCTTGATGTAACTATTAATAACATTGTCTGAAAGGGAATGTTTTTTCCCAATATTAAAAAGGACCCTTAATTGGCTTCCCCGCCTCATAAGTAGCAAGTGTTATTGGATCTACCATGTCAGTTGGGAAAGGGTGCTCACTCAAGAATGGGATGGCGGTGGTCCACTGGCAAGCTCATTCTGATCTTGGATGCAGTACATTGGAATCGTGAAGCACCACCACGAACATTGCTGCACACCCGCCTGCCTGTGTTGCGGTAAGGCACCACCCTGTTGTGCCAGAAGTCCATGTTCATTAATGTGAGGGTAATAAACAAAATAGCACAATATGAACATACCACTAAGTATTGTAGAATGAAATGAGATAAAAAGATAGCAAGGTCAACAATGCATCCTACATGAATGCATACATAGCACAGGATTTTTCTTTTATTTTTCCTTTCCTTTTGGTATACACCCTGTATACATGGCACTTGCCTACTTCTGATCTAAACAATCCATGGCTTATGACATGAGCTAAAAACATAACAAGGAAAACAAGATAGAGCAATGCTTATTCCGAATGCACCATTTTGGAATCTGACAACAGCTTGTGTGATTGTTGCCTGGTGTGTTCTCTTTCTAGTAGATTGATGGGTGGAGTGTACCTTGATTTGCCATATTGTATATGCAGGTCATTGCTTTCTTGTATACAGCCATGAGAAGTGTTGATTTGGGATTAAGAACTGCACTTATTGTTACCCCTGTAAATGTGCTGCACAACTGGCGGCAGGAGTTTGTAAAGTGGAGACCTTCGGAATTAAAGCCTCTACGTGTTTTCATGCTGGAAGATGCTTCAAGGTTCAATTTTGTTGTTTATTTGTAACTTAGATTTTGTATGGACCATTTGTTTATGCAATGAGTACAATTCTTTTCTGACCACTTGTTTGATTTTGTGCACATTTTTATTTATTTATAAATATTGATATCAATGGAGATTTAAAGAGTCTAGAAATAAAGTTATATCGAGAGAAAAGGGCATTTTGATTGTCTCCCAAACAGCAGTAAAGGATTCAATTTCTCCTCAGTTATTTATTTATTTATATCAAGAACAAAAATAAATTTTATAAATGTTCAAACGAAGTTACAATTAAAGGAGGACAAGATGCCCCCACACAAAAACAAAAGACAACCACTCATATGAAAACTAAAATTTACAAACTAAACTCCAAATTCCTGGTTGGATTTGGTTTCTGCATTTGCTTTTTGGAGGACTTATGGTGGCGTGAAAAACCATTCTCAGAGTCTTTCCTGAAGTTTTATAGTTATATTCAGTTAAAGAAGCCCCAATTTGTGACTGCAAGAGAGCAAGATACGGTAATGATAAAATAATGGTCGGATTGGGAAAGACAGAAGGTGTGATCTATGATGCTGGAGATTTGCGCATAATTCCCACCCCAGCTTCATAGTTAGGGGTGGTTGGAAGAGAGTTGATGGCAATAAGGAGATAGCTTGGTCTGGGTGGCTCACGAGGAACTAACCGAATTTATGGCATAAGGAGTACCTAAAACAATGCTAAAGAGCTTTAAAAGGGCCGTTGTTGAACTGGGTGATGCAAGCTTATTTTCATATAAGTGGGTCCTGGATGTAATATTATAGATTGATTGGGAAATATTTGTCATAAGAAAGTTTTACCTCTTTTTGTGATTCTATTACTAGAATACTTTAGTTGAGTGGGTTTGCCTTATGTCTTGTAAGTTGGAGCATTGGGGGTTGTCTGCAACTACACTCGTTACGTGACAAGTTAAGAAGTTTAGAATGTTAAGTGGAGTGCTACCATTAAGACTAAATGGGAGGACAACATATATTTGGGTAATTGAAGGGCTAAAGGTAATTTATTAAGTGATGGGGTGTTAAGGGTCTGTACGACTGTACCTCTCTTACAAATGTGCTATAAAAGATTGTAAACTTCTCTAAGCATTGGGCTTTGGGGTTTGGATTCTCTGCCTTTATAAATATACACTTGGATTCTTCGGGAAGAGGTCTTTTTGAGAGTGTTTGTTCTTTCTCATTCTCCTCCTCTCCCTACTTCTACATTCTTTGGTGGTACAAGTCTGACATTTCTAGCTTGCTTCTACACTCCATTGCATCATTTTTTTTCCTGATCATGAGGATTGGAATATTGCCTTGCACCCTCCCTCTTGTAAGTTCCTTTTTTTGTCCATTCTTATTTCCCACTTTTTAATATTTCAATTGATCTGCTTCACCCCTTTTGCTTGGCGCCCATCACAAATTTAATTTACATGATATTACCATTGTTATTTTGACTACCTTATAGCATGTCTTACACTTGATTCAAGCACTTGATGATAATAGACTGATTTCCTAGAGGTATCCTAGTATTTCTAATCTATTTTTGTTCCTGGTTATGGAATTATGGATTTTCTGAAATCTAGTGCTTCTATGATGAGTTTTAAGTCTTATAATGTATTTATCTTTCTTGCTTAAATGTTTTTGGCATATTTTTATAGGTTTCTTAACGTGTGCCATAAGGGCATGTGTTAAGATACATTTAATGAAGCTTTGCATGGGATAATGTATTTCACAATTTTCTATGCATTTTCATGTTGTTCTATGCAATTTGCAGCATTCCCTATGCATTGTCATGTTTTTCTATGCTATTTGGATCAATTTTTATACTTTTTCACATTTTCCATGCAATTATTGCTTCATTAAATACATCTAAATATGTGCCCTCAGGGCACACGTTAATAAAACTCTATTTTTATTGCTTGTATGGGACTGTTTCTGTAAAAGCATTGTTTGTATAAATACCAAATTGGATGTTAAGGATTTTAATAAAGAATATAGTTATCCAATAAAGCTTGAATACCCTGGAGGAACCTGAGGTTGCATAATTTTTTCTGCTCTTTATATGGCAGGTGAAAAATTCGATAGGTGATACTTATTAAATTTTCTGGATGCTAATTTGATAAACTTCTCCAAATACTATTTTTTAGCAATTATAAAAGAAAGATGATTTACTTATTTTTGTTTGAAGTTGGTTTGGTCTTTCTATTTTTGTCATCTTCTTTAACTATCAACTTGCTGAGGCAACATGGTGGCTGACATGATTCTTTCTGCCAGGGAGAGAAGGGCAGAATTGTTTGCAAAGTGGAGAGCAAAGGGTGGTATATTCTTGATTGGCTATACTTCTTTTCGCAACTTATCCCTTGGAAAGAATATGAAGGATCGGAACATGGCTAGAGAAATTTGTTATGCCCTGCAGGTGATTGTCATTGACCTTCAAAATTGTGTTCAATAATATTCAATTAAATTGCAAATGTCCATATGGATTAACTTGGATTCCAAGTTGTGTAAGTTAAATTGAATCTATAGTTAACTGCAATATAGATAAATTTTGTAGAATTTGCCTGACCTGTTGATCTGTTGGTATGGGATTCATGCTGAGAGGCTTTGTTCTGAGATTGGGAGTTCAAAAATCCTTGGTGAATTTAATGATACCAGTCAGGATGGCTTTTGGCCCACTCATGGGTTAAAGATTGGTGTGGGGTTTAAGGTTGGGTGAAAGTTTCTTGTATAATTTTCCAAGAAAAGGTAGATGTAGATGGTTTTAATGAACTTTGAAACTTTTAAAATAAGATTATCGAAACCCATTGATATAAATATACTTTCTTCCTCTAATTGCAATACGGGTTAAAACAATTTTGCTTTAGTCTTTTGTGAGCATCTTGAAAAAAACATAAAAATCTTATAATTATGGTATATGTAGAAATCACAAAGAATCATTCTTGAATAAGTTGTAACTTGGATTATGAAAATTATTTTTTTAGCTAAATTATACGAGGTCAATGTATATTTAGATAAATTATATTTGTTTAAGTTGTTTTGACAATGTATAATTAGCTAAATTATATTGGCTAAAAGTTTTTCTAACTACGAAAATATACACAAATGTCTAAATAGAACATGAATCGAAGCATTTACACAAGATAAGATGTGGATGGAACTTTAGATTTGAAAACATGTGGTTGGAGCATCGTTTGTTCAGAAAATGTTTTGAGGATTGGTGGAGGAATTGTAATGTTCATGGTTGGGAGGGATTTAAGTTCATGAGAAAACTGAAAACTGTCAAATTGAATATTAAAGAATGGAATAAAGAGGTTTTTGGTGATATTAAAATCTTAAAGGTTTCCATTGTAAGCAAAATCAAGGATTTGGACCATTTGGAGGAAGAAGGATTGTTTAATGAGGGTTTAAGGCTAGAGAGAAAGGGTTTGAAGGAGGTGCTTGAGGTGGTTAATTATAGGGAAGAAATTTCTTGGCCCAGAAGGCTAAGGTGAAGTGGTTGAAAGAGGGAGATAGCAACACTAAATTTTTTCATAGAGTAGCCAATGGGAGTAGAAGGAAGAAAGCGATCAATAAATTGGAACTTGAGGGAGGCACAGTGGTTGAAAAGGAAGAGGATATTGTGGAAGACATTTACCAATTCTTTTCTTCTCTCTATTGTTCGAATGGAAGGGAAAGCCAGTGTTAGAGGGTCTGTGTTGGGATCCTATTTGTGAGGATAGTGCTCTAAAGTTGGAGAGACCCTTTGAGACACAGGAGATAAAGGAAGCTGCTTTTGATTGTTGTAGAGATAAGGCTCTTGGGCCAGACGGTTTTACTATGGCAGTGTTTCAAGAATGCTGGGAAGTGGTCAAGGATGATCTGTTGAAAGTTTTTGCAGAATTTTTTGAGAAAGGGATTGTCAATAAATGCACAAATGCCACATTCATCTATTTGATTCCCAAAAAATGTGATTCTTTGAAAATCAAGGACTTTCGGCCAATTAGCCTGGAATCATCGTTATATAGATTTTGGCTAAAGTTTTATCTATTAGATTGAGAAGTGTTTTAAAGGAAACAATTTCAGAAAGTCAAGGAGCTTTTGTGGAAGGTCGACAGATCTTAGACTTGGTTTTGATTGCTAATGAGGTAGTGGAGAGTTATAGGGTGGAAAAAAAAGAGGGTTTGTTGTTTAAAATTCATTTTGAGAAAGCTTATGATTGTGTGGATTGGGGTTTTTTGGATTTTGTTTTAGAAAAGAAAGGTTTTGGGGCAAGGTGGAGGAAATGGATTTCTGGTTGTTTGGCTACTACCAATTTTTTAGTGATAGTAAACGGAAAACCAGGCAAATCTTTTAATGCTTCGAGAGGCTTGAGACAAGGGGATCCTTTATCCCCCTTTTTGTTCACCCTCGTGGCTGATGTTTTGGGAAGGTTGTCAGATAGAGCGAGAGAGGTTGGTTTGATTGAAGGATTTATGGTTGGTAGAGAGAGGTTCCAGTTTCCCACCTACACTTTGCAGATGACACATTATTTTTTTCTATTGGGGATGACCAAAAGTTTTTAAACCTCCAACAAATCTTTGAGTTGGTTTCAGGACTTAAAATAAATATGAGCAAATGTGCAATTGTGGGCATTAACTGCAAGGGTAATAGGATTCAAAGGTTAGCTGGTCTCTTGGGTTGTTCAGTTGGGGATTGGCCTTTTACTTATTTGGGTTTGCCTTTAGGAGGGAATCCTAATCCTGAAGTCTTTTGGGGACCAGTTGTTGAGAGAGTGAGAAGAAGGTTGGAGGGATGGAAGAGAGCTCTAATGTCTAAGGGTGGCAGATTAGTTTTAATCCAGTCAGTCCTGTCAAGCATTCCCACTTACTATCTATCTCTGTTTAGAATTCCAGTAAAGGTTGCTCGTTCATTGGAGAAGTTGATGAGGGATTTTTTATGGGAAGGAAGTGAGGAGGGCAAGAAGGACCATTTGGTTAGATGGGAGAAAGTTTCTAGATCTAAGAGTCATGGGGGGTTAGCTTTGGGAAATATTGTGAAAAGAAATATTGCTCTAGTAAATGGTTATGGAGGTTTGCTCTCGAGAGGAATTCATTATGGCATAATGTTATCAGGAGTAAGGACGGCTTACATGCTAATGGATGGGACACTCAAACAAGTTCTAGGATGTGGCCAGGAGTCCATGGAAATTTATTTCTCAGGGGTTGGATAAGTTCTTGGAATTCATCTCATTGTCAATTGGAAAAGGGGATAGAGTTAGATTTTGGGAAGATCAATGGAGGGGCGAAGCTTCTTTTTGCTCTTTATTCCTTCGATTGTATAGACTTTCTTTGGCTCATAATGTTCCTATTTCATCTATGGTTTCTGCTGAATCTCACTCTTTTGGATGGGATTTCAAGTTCTTTTGCAATCTAAATGAGAGGGAGACATTAGATCTAACTTCCTTGCTAGGTAATCTGAAGGGTTTTTCTTTGAGTGAGTTTCTTCCGGACAAAAGGGTGTGGGGTGCTGACTCTTCTGGGATCTTCTCTTGTAAGTCTTATTTTGAAAAGTTGATTGATTACTCTCATGATCCTCATTGTTTTCCCTCACATTTAATTTGGAAAGTGAGTGTGCCTCTCAAAGTAAAGTTCTTTGCTTGGACTATGTTTCACAATAGCATCAACACTAATGACAGATTTCAAAGAAGAAGACCATCTCTTCTTGTATATCCTCAATGGTGTAACATGTGCAGGGAAGCGGCTGAATCTGTTGATCACCTATTCTTACACTGTTCTATGGTTTCTAAGTTATGGCAGAAGCTTTTCAGCATTGGCAAGGAGGTTTGGGTAGTGCCCGGCTGCGTTAGGAGCTTCTTTGATATGAAATTTTGGGGATTGGGTAGGGGTAAGAAGGCGAGGATATTGTGGATTTGTGCCTCTATGGCTGTTTTTTGGTGCTTGGCTTGAAAGGAATGGGAGAATTTTTGAGAGCAAGGAATCTTCCTTGGTAGATCTATGGGATAAAGTGCATTTTTTGGGTTCTTTCTGGGCAAAGTCTTCCAAGGAGTTTGCTGCCATTCCTCTTTTCTTATTGAATTCTGACTGGGGAGCAGCTTGTAATTAGGCTGGTATCCAGTTTTTTAGTGCTCTGTTCATGTATTTGGGTGTTTTGGACATTCTTCTTTGGGTGGACTCTTGGTCCTCCTTTTTCTTTAATATCTTTCCTTCTTTTGTACTCTTTTTGCATCTCTTGATTAATAATATCTATTTTGTTGATGATAAAAAAAAAAAGAAAAAAGATGGAACTTTTTAGTAGAAAGAGGGTCTTCCACTTTAGAAATCTTCATGGATCACTTTTATCCTCATTGACACAATGTTTTCCGATGCGGAGGTGTATGGTGAGGCATTTTCCTCCCTTGTGGCGAGGCGTGGGGTGTAACCCTTTGAATTTTTTTGTTTTTGTGCTCAACTCAACCAAGCCTCATTCCCAACTGCTTGGGGTCGGCTACATGAGTCCTTTTACACCAGTTAGTTCTATCAAGGGTCGTATGTGCTGTTAAATCCTTAGCATGCACATCCATTCTCACACCTCTAACTACGTTATTTTGGGCCCTCGTGTTTTTGTTTGAAGCCTTCAGCTTGAATTAAGTTACTCTTGCATACAAGTGCATTCCTAGGTCTTCATTGCACATGACCAAACCACCTTAGATGGATTTTCCCTAATCTTCTCCTTGATTTGTATTACACTCCCTTTTCACGAATGCATTCATTTTTTGTTATATTTCCCCGTGGTTACCACATATCCATCTTCACATTTTCATTTTTGCTACAATTATTTTCTGCTTGTTGTTCACTAGTTGGCAAACATTCGGTATCATAAAGTGTAGCCAGTCCTATAGTTGTCTTGTAAAATTTTCCTTTTTAACTTTATAGGTATTTTATTGCCACACAACACTCTAGATACATTCTCTACTTCATCCATCTTTCTGCAATTCTGTGGGCAACATCCACCCCAATCTCTCCATCTTTGTAGATATTTGTTCCAAGATATCGAAAATAGTCACTTGTAGGTATTTCTTGGCCACCGATTTGTACTACGCCCTCATTTCTATTCCTAGTTTGACTAGATTTATATTCCATATATTTTGTTTTAGTCCTAACTTAAAATACTAAAATTAGAAGCTAACCTGGGGTTCATGAAATTTGTTTTGCCATTCTACTTTTAGTCAAGTGCTATATTTGCTATTATAGAATAAGCTTATGTGCTCCTTCAATCCACAATAATTTTCGTCTTCCGGTTAACCTTAATATTATCTAAAGCCTTTGTTGATAAACTCTCCTCATCAATGTAGTCTTTGGTGTTGTTTGCTTGTTATTTGGCCATCTTCTTACTGATGTGACTATTTCTTAGCAATTTGTTTTGGTCAGCTTATTATTATCATTAGGCCAAAGTCCAGACAAGTATTGTTTTCCATATGTATCTTTGACTATCCAGAAAAATGTTGTTTTCCCATATGTATCTTTGACTATTGCAATCATTTAACAGAAGTTGCATCTCCATTGTCAGGATGGTCCCGATATTCTTGTTTGTGATGAGGCTCATATAATCAAGAACACCAAGGCTGGTGTAACCCAGGCCTTGAAACAAGTCAAATGCCAGAGAAGGATTGCATTAACTGGATCACCACTTCAGAATAATCTCATGGAATATTATTGTGTACGATTTTACTAGAGCTATTATTTTGGGCATATCTAAAATCCATATTCACTGTAATGATTTGTTGTGGTTTTTTTCTGTGGTACAGATGGTTGACTTTGTTAGAGAAGGTTTTCTTGGCAGCAGTCATGAGTTTAGGAACCGGCAAGACCTCTTTACTAATCCCATTCTGATTGCATTTTTCTTTATCATCCATTTCTATGTATGTTGATCATGCTTTCCATTCTGTCCAGGTTTCAAAATCCTATAGAGAACGGTCAACATGCTAATGCCACTTCTGAAGATGTGAAAATTATGAACCAAAGGTCTCATATCCTCTATGAACAACTAAAAGGATTTGTCCAAAGGATGGATATGAATGTGGTGAAGAAGGATTTGCCCCCTAAAACTGTCTTTGTGATAGCTGTGAAGCTTTCTCCCTTGCAGAGAAAATTATACAAAAGATTCCTTGATGTGCATGGATTCACAAATGACAAGGTTTCTAGTGAAAAGATAAGAAAGAGTTTTTTTGCTGGGTACCAGGCCTTGGCTCAGGTATAGTTTGAATTAGCATCTTTATCAAGTTTCCAAATATGCTGTCATTCACTTACTGAACACACAACCCCCCCGGCGGCAAAAAAGTATAAATAAATGAATACACACACAAACACATATTCTAGAAAGTGAAACGTGCATTGCTTATGTTATGTAAACCTTATTGAAATTGAAATTGTTTTAGTTCTTTTTATTGTATTTTCCAGATTTATAAAGTGCCTAAATTAGTTTGTAATGTTTATAACCATTTAAATAGAGTGGGTTAGTTTTTATGTAAAGAGTGAGAAGAGGAGGTAGTTATGGAATGTGAGAGTTTTGACAGGTTGGCTTGTACCATATGGTCTACATCTCTATCTTCTCTTCTCTTATTCTAATTTTTCTTTCATCCTGCGCTGTTAATTAATTTATTGAGGGTTGTTCTTTATTTTCTTAAATTTAGTGTCAAAATCGTTAACGTTTTAGGAATATTATGGAGCCTTTTGTGAGATGTTGTGGGGTCAATCTCTTTAACTAGAGATGTTTTCTAGTGACAAGCCTAAAATGATGTTTTGTGATAATCAAGTTATATATTTAGCTAGTAGCTTTGTATTTTATGATTGAACCAAGCATATTGAAGTTGATTCTCATTTTGTTGGTGAGTTTGATGAGGAAGCAAAATATTACGTTGTTTGTTAGGTCAAGTGCTTAGAGAACTTAAAAAGATTTGTTTACTAAAGCTGTGGGCAAGGGGTTGCTTTTTGATCTTTGTAACAAGCTAGGCATAATAAATATCTACGCTCCTACTCGAGGGGGGTAGTTCTCAAATATAGGGGAATTATTGTATTTTTATCTGCATTATTGTATATGAGGGGTTAACGGCTTGTTCTTGTATATGTCTCATGTACTTGGGCTAAGCCCTTTTTCTTTTTTGCTTTATTACATATTTACTTCATAAAAAATGATGGGTTAACCATTCTAGCCACCTACGTTCTATTCTCTTATCTTTTCTCTCTTCTCTGTTCTATAGTTCTATCTATTCTCTTTTACAAACCAAACACAAAACATTTTTTAGTATCTTGTTCTATTATTCAGTAATTGTTTTTTGATGGAGTATTATTGAGTAATTGTTTCTCCAAGGAATGCTAGTGTCAATTGCTAGCACCCTCACTCACCCCACTTGCTTGGACAAGGACATGTGTCTATTTTTTGGGCATGTGTCCATCATATAATGTGTGGGCTCATACAAAATAAAGACGCACCTTTTTAAGACGGACTCATGGACATGTCTCCGGGTCATAGGGCAATTTGGCTGTAAGTTGCAACTGATGCAAGCATCTTATTTCTATAATCATCAATTGTCTTTCTCTCTTTTTTGGTTGTGTTGAGTTGATAAATTCTATAATTTGCCACATGAACATGTCTTTTATTGTATCTAAAAATGAAGCAGAAAAAAGATGTAACAATCTACTAGATGTTTTTAATATTCTGTTAGTGTATAAATCAACTCAACTCAACTCTACTGAACCAAGCCTTATTCCTAACTACATGGGGTTGACTACATGAATACCTTGTTAGTGTATATATCAACAACATTATCCAATTATAGAAAATACCATCTAAATTTTTGAAAACCATGGATATCAAAATATGGCATAGAAATATATTACATCTTAATATTATTAAAATCAAAATATCATTGTCGCCATATCAACAAGTTGTATGTTCATCTTTGTGTAATTAAACATATTTTCTCTTTAATAATGAATTTGATGCATGGACATATATTAATGTTTCTATACATATTGTTTGTTGCACTGATCTTGTTGTTTTCACTTTGTATATATTGATTTAATGAATATATATATATATATATATATATTTTTTTTTGGGTTTAATGATAATTTGAATTGTCCATAGCAGATATGGAACCATCCTGGGATTTTGCAATTGACAAAAGAAGAAAAAGATTTTGTAAGTCGTGAAGAAGCTGTTGAGAATTTTCTTGTGGATGACAGCTCCAGTGATGACAACATAGATTATAACATTGGAGGTTGTATCAAATTCTATTTTTTTTAATTTTTAATTTTATTATTAATTTTGATGCATGGATATTTGTCCATACTAAATGTGATCTTGGTGCATATTTTGAAATCTAGTTATTTAGGTCTTCTTTTTGATTGGTGTTGCCCAAAATTTTTGGCGGAGTGGTTGACCTCTGTTAGCTTTCTTGATTTCTTGAAATTGTGAGGATGTGGAGTCTTTTGGTCAGGGGTGGAACCAGGAACTTTAGGTTGCCGGGGCCAACGATTAGCCTAATAATTTATAGTAGACTAGTAACAATGTTTTTTTTCTTTACCACAAATTCTTGCTATATAAATATTATTAACAAGAATACTAAAATGAGTTTATTCATAAAGCAAACTACAAAAGGACTTCATAAATCATAATCCACTAAGTACATTAAAAGGACAAATATTTGAACCAACTTAAACGAAGATGTTACAAAATCAAAAATGGGAAAAAGACCATGCATCTTCATCATATATCTAGTCAAGTATGACATAGTAAAGCCCAATATGAACCACAACGTCCATAAACATGCATGCAGCGGTGATGTGCTTATTTGGACTGGCTGTCTTATTTTCCAGCAGCTATTTTCAGTGGTTTAGCTCATGCATTTATTTCCTTGAGTTTACATGTAATTAGAGGATTAGCTAAGGGGTAACAAGGTCATTTTACCAGCCTTATACCTATAAATAAGGATCTGTCCAGCAAAAGAGTAGTTTTTCCCAATATTAATCATTCACAACAGCAGTTGTTAGAGCTTAGGCTCAATTTCTCTCCAATAATCAATGGATCCTTTGAATTTCCTTCAATTTATCTCTGTTTCTTTCATGTTCTAGCATTTTCTTAGCTAGATTGCTTGAGTTTCTGGTGCGGTTGCATCATTTGGTATCAGAGCTTGTTCGATTTCCTGTGATGAAGTCTTAGTTCTCTGCTGAGATGAAGTTTGAAGCCTCAGTTGTGATCGAGACACCTAGGGTTTGCCAAGGGTTGATTGAAACTTCATGAAAGCAGAATTCGATCCTGTGATGAAGAATTTCATACTGTTTTCCTCTTTTCCCAGCGTCGTAGTGCTGAAATTGACCTCCATCTCTGGTTGATAATTGACCTAGGGTTGGTCGAATAAATTTTTTTGGTCTGGTCGAAGTTTTTGTAGCAATAATCGAAGCATTCTCTTGCTGTAACAGTGTCGCAGTGGAGATATTGCAAATTAGCTATGATCGTAACTGTCTAGGACTGCTTGAAATTGATCGACACTGAACTTGACAAGCAATCGAGTCTAATTTTTGCAGTCGACACTCAATTTGAAGTGCCTTATTGGTTCAATTCTTACAGAAAAGTGATCGATCCTCATCAGTAGAGCCAATCACAGAGATTGAAGCATTGACTTGTAGAGATTCAGGGTCGACGACTTCCTTCTTTGCTGCTGTTGTGCTCTATTGTTGCGTCTGCTGTGTCGTTCTGTTGTGGGGTTTTGTTTACAGTGACAAGACTCAACACAGTTGATTTTATCCACTTCTTGTGACTGGGTTAGCTTGTGATATAGCTGGCTTACTGCTAGTTTGCTCTGTCTTGAAGAGTGCTTTACAATTCTGCTGCTGTTTAGCTTTCATTCTCTTCATTTTAGACCAATATTTGAGTACTTATTGCTGTTATGGCTCAACGAGGCAGAGGTAGGAGAGGCAGGGGCAGAGGAAACGCTATGGACATAGACGTTGGGGCTGAAAATCACCCTCACATGGGTAGAAACTCTGTTACATGGACTCGGCAGTTTACCCAAGAGTACCCGTGTTGACACGACACGACACGGGTACGGGTATGGGATCCGTGGCGGATTCGGCAACCAGAAATCGGACACGGTTGGGAGGAGGAGGAGGAGAAGAAGAAGAAAAAGAAGAAGAGAGAGAGAGAAAGAAAGACAAGGTACATATCTTGTCGGAGGAGGTGTCAGGAGAGGAATGGTGCCGGAGATGGGTCGGAAGTGGTGCTGGTGATGTCGCCGGAGGTTGTCGTTGTCGTCGGAGGTTGTCGTTGTTGCCGGAGGTCGTCGTTGTTGCTGTCGTTGCCAAGAAGCACATCTGCCATGTCGGCGGCTCTTATCCTCTTCCTCAAAAGCAGATCGTGGGTTTCTCCTTGACAAACCTATATATATTTTCCTTGTTTGCAAATAAGCCCTCTTATTTTTTGAAGTTTTTAAATGGCCAAAACTTATATTGTTATTTTAGCCTCTAAAATTTACTATTCTGACAATACCACATAAAATTAAAAAGTTTTCAAATATACCCCTCAACATAATTAACTTATATTATTTATATATATATACATACACATTCCCGTATCCCCGTACCCGTATCCCATTTTTGGATCCTTTTTGGCCGAGTCCCCGTATCCTAAATTTAAAAATTTGACGAGTCTGACTCCTAGATACACACCCGCACCCGATACCCGCACCCATACCCGTGTAACATAGGGTAGAAATGATGACAACCAGCAAAACCAGCAACAAGGAGATGAGATTGGAGAATTGAAAAGGCAAATTGAGGTCTTGACGGAGATGGTTCATTGTCTCCAACCTCCTAGTGAGGTCAATTATGAGTCTGAGGACACCGATACTTCTTTTGGGAATCCCTTTGGGGTTCACCAAAGAAGAAGACCCTTTATGGTGAAGCAAGACTCCAAGTTGGAGTATAATATCAAAATTGACATTCTGGTGTTTAGAGGAAGCCTAAATTTGGATGAATTTGTTGATTGGCTCTATTCTATCGAAAGAATTTTTGACTATTATGAAGTTTCCGATGAAAGGAGAGTGAAGTTAGTTTCTATTCGCCTCCAAGGAAGTGCATCTTCTTGGTGGGAACAACTACAAATGGTTCGTCAAAGAAGTGGGAAAGGCAAGATTAGAGAGTGGAGCAAGATGAAAAAGAAGCTAAAGCACCATTATATTCCCTACAACTATATGCAACTATATGCAAACTTTGTACATGAAGTTGCATAACCTTAGACAACTTGGAATTGTTGATGATTACACCTAGGCTTTTTATCAACTACTTGCAAGGGTTGATCTCAATGAGAGTGAAGAACAAATGGTGGCAAGGTATTTGAGTGGCCTTAAGCCTTCTATTTATGATGTTCTTGTGTTGCATCCTTTGTGGACTGTTTCGGAAGCCTACAACCGAGCCTTGTTGGTAGAGAAGCAACACAATCGAAATGTTTCTAGAACTAGAAAGCCATACCAAAGCTACTCTAGAGGTGAAAATTCAACACAAGTTGAAAAGGGAAGTCATGTGGGTGCAGGACAACGAGCAAATGTTGCTCAGGCTGTTACTCCTACTCAAAATCAGCCTACTGCGCGTCATGTAGGGGCTGGAAATCAGTTCCAAGATGGGAATTTCAAGTGTTTTAAGTGTGGGGAACCCGGCCACAAGTCTACTTATTGTAGGAGGACCATGGGGGAGCGAAATAAAACACTTTTGATGGAAGAAATTGATGAAAATGTATATCTTGATACGCCAACAACCTATGACCAGCCCTTAAATGAGGAGATTGGTGGTGATTTTGATCATGAAGATGGCATGGCACTTATGATGAGAAAGATTCTTCTTGTTCCCAAGCATGAGACCGAGGAAGATTGGGTGAGAAACAATGTTTTTTATACAATTTGTAGCATTGGAGATTGAGTTTGCAACATGATTATAGATGGAGGAAGTTGTGAAAATGTAGTTTCTCAAGAAGTAGTAGACAAGTTGCATCTTCAAACTCATGAACATGCCCATCCTTACAAGCCTTCTTGGTTCAAAAAGGGGAGTGAGATCAAAGTTACCAAGAGGTGTTTGGTGTCTTTTTCTATTAGAAAGAAGTACTTTGATGAGGTTTGGTGTGATGTGGTGCCTATGGATGCATGCCATATTCTTCTTGGATGACCTTGGCAATATGATTGTCAAACCATTCATGATGGGAAGAGAAGTACCTACACTCTTTCAAAAGATGATCATCCATACACATTGCTGCCCATGAAGGAAAGGTCACTTCCTAAGCCTTCAACAACTACTCTATTTACTTCCAAGGACCTTATGGTGGAAAGCATTGATAATGGTGGTTTTGGTGCCTTACTTTCATGCGATTATGAAGCTGATTTGGGGCTTTCCACTGCTGTTTTTGAGTTTCCTCCGCCATGTTTTGATGAGTTTCCTTGTTATTTATCTTTTGGATTGTCTCTTATGGATGATATGCCACCTATCTTTGATGAAGAATCTGAGGAAGCTTCTTTTACCAACATTACTCATCAAATTACTCCTTTGAAGGTGGCTGATTTTTATAGGCAGCATCAACATGAATCCTTGAGTGGTGATTGTTTTTGGGAATTAGACTATGTATGTGGTGATTTGAGTTCCAAGTTTCCAAGTGGTTTGGGTAAAGCTTCTTTACCTTATCCAAAGATGATATATGGTGAAAAAGCGTCCATGGCTAAATTGTTGTTGAATGTTCATGCTCTTAAGCGGTGCGATTGTGAGAAATGCAATGTCAAACACAAAGTCAAAGCTGAAGTTAAGAGGAAGAAACTTCTTTTCAAGGTTTGAGACCTTGCGTGGCTGGTTTTGAATGAGAACCAAGCCAACCAGCCGTGTCATAGAGGCATCAACTTCGTCATTCCATTCCAAAAACTTGAGGACAAGTTTTCTTTAAGAGGGGGAGTCTGATGTGCTTATTTGGACTGGCTGTCTTATTTTCCAGCAGCTATTTTCGGTGGTTTAGCTTATGCGTTTATTTCCTTGAGTTTACATGTAATTAGAGGATTAGTGAAGGGGTAACAAGGTCATTTTACCAGCCTTATACCTATAAATAAGGATCTGTCCAGCAAAAGAGTAGTTTTTCCCAAAATTAATCATTCACAACAGCAGTTGTAAGAGCTTAGGCTCAATTTCTCTCCAATAATCAATGGATCCTTTGAATTTCCTTTAATTTCTCTCTGTTTCTCTCATGTTCTAGCATTTTCTTAGCTAGATTGCTTGAGTTTATGGTGCGATTCCATCATGCAGAGGAGATAAAAGGGATTTAGGGATTTCACATTTTCAAGGCAAAGAGGGCCAAAGGAAGAGGGACTGAGGGAGTGTATCAGAAAAGGCGAAAAACAGATGGGTATGGCTGGCCATATAGGGATTAGGGAAGAAATATAAAAAATAATCAAAGAGTGGTAAGTGATTTGACAAAATTATCCCTCTTAAAGTTATCTTTTCTTCCAAAGGTTGGGTTATTTTGGTAAAATTAAAGCATTAAGTTTGATTTGGTGAGGTGCATCCCACCAATTGTGGTGGCCACCTTGTACACATTTTACACATGTTGCAAAACTATAGATGGGGTCTCTTTTTTTTTTCCAGAATCTTGCAGGGGCCATGGCCCCCCCCTGGTCCCTTCCATGTTCCGCCCCTGCTTTTGGTTATTATGTACCACCTGTGTACATGAAAATCTTTTTTGAATTTGATAAAACAATTTTACCTTATAAAAGAAAAAGTTTCACCATTTGGATTCCTTCTTGGGAAAATTACAACAAGTTCTCCATTGTACATTTTTTATTTAACATTTTCTTCCCTCCATTTCAAATACAAGGCACAGCACTCCCAACCTCCCTCCCTCCCTCCCTCACTCTTTTATTTTTTATTTATATTTTGGATCTTTATAGGAATAGAAGTAAACCAATTGACAAAAGTAACTCCAAAGAAATATGAAATCCCTAAAATTTTTCCCTTCATTAAATTTCTATTATTACAATCATATCCAATAATATCCATTGTATAAAAATAATCTCTAATATTTTTCATAACATTCAAAGGACATGATAATGAAGTTACCAGTACACATTTTATAAAATCTAATTTGTTAGAAGTTCGTTTTATATATTGAACTCTTCAAATATTTTTCTAGTAAAAATTCTATTCAATACCAACATCACTAGAACCACACAAACACCATCTTAACTGCCACTGTTAACTAATATTTCTCATTTCATTCTTATATGCTTTCTTTTAAAATTTTAATTAATAATTGATAGGATATTAGTAGGCATAATTAGATTACTTTACTAAAATTTTTTGAGAGCATTGCACTATAATTGTGTTCACAATTTATTTTAAAATTTTATGCCAAAAAACATTTGAAATGATGGTTATTGCAGTTGACATTATCATTTCTTTTATAAAATAAATTGCAGAGACGTTATAGAATGGAAGGCAATTTGGGTATTACATATGACTTATGGTCAATTCTGAAGGTTTCAAAGTAATCCACTCCAAAATTTTGAGTGTATCCTTAGACACTAGGTGGGAATTCAACATTTCATAGTACTAGTAGGATGGTAATTGCTTAAACCCAATGGCACCCTACAAATTACTTTCTTAAAGGTAATGGATTTAGTACAAGGAAGAGAAATATATGACAAAAAACAAGCAAAAGATTGCAAATGTTGATACACTTGAGAAAAGAAACAAATTTCGCTAGTGTATGAAGAGTAAAAGACTTTGTAAGAATAGGAAATTCCTCCATGTGCATATGAAGCTTCAAGGTTTTCTGTACTCCAAAAAATGTTAATTATTATACTTTTTCACACCATTCTAGTGAGGAGTGTGAGCATAATACGAATAGAATATCCAAACTTACATTCATTAGAAATATTAATGACATTCTTAAATAATCATACACAAATGACATGAAATATAAGAAATTTAATGTAGTTCTATGCCTTGAAGGACCCAAATGTTAGCTTGATATGCATGGCTTTGGAGGGATGCGGTGGTTTGAAGATATGGTGTTGCTAGTGAGGGGTGGTGGACTACGGAGGTGAGGGTACTCATGGATTGGGCCTTAAGAAGGCGATTATGCAAGGCTTGAATGATTTCTTTAAGGAGATTAGCTTTAAAGTGGATGAGGGTAATAGAGTGAGATTTTAGAAAGATGTGTGGTTCTAATTTGCCTCTTATGTTGGAATTCCCTTCTTTGTATGATATTGCTTTAGAAAAGGATGCTTTGTTTCGTGACTACTTGGAAGGGGCTAATGGTGCCATTTATTGGGATGTCATTTTTGTGATGCATTTCAATGATTGGGAATTGGAATGTGTAATGTTATTTTATCAAATTTTTTATGATAGCAAGATTTTGGTGGGTAAGAATGATTCTTTGATGTGGCGTAAAGGCTCTAAAGGATTATTCTCCGTGAAATATTTCTCCAATATTTTGAGACCACAAGGGGATCCTTTCCTTCTGACGAAGATCACGTGGATTTCATTGGTTCCTACTAAAGTGGCATTTTTTTGTTTGTCATGGAAGTAACAAATGTTTAACTTTGGATCATCTTATCTGAAGAAGGTGGTCTATGCCTAGTAGATGTATTTTGTGCAAAGAGAAGGTGGAAATAGTGGATCATCTTTTCATCCATTGTATTGTGGCTACAAGTCTTTGGAAGCTTGCTTTTAATATGTTTAGTGTCCATTGGGTTCTTCCTTCTTCTACTCATGACCTTCTCTCGAGTTGGTGGATCAAAGGAGGTAAAAAAGAAGCTATGATGATTTGGAGAATGGTCCCTCATGCCATTTTTTGTGCATTTGGAAAGAGAAACCTAAGAACTTTTGAAGGAATTGAGAAGTTGATCATTGACCTTAAATCCTTTTTTATTATAAATCTCTTCTTGTGGCATTCTAATTATTCTAATACTTGTAATCTTTCTTTTGTACATTTTGTAGATGCCTTTAAGCTTTAGAGGGGTCTTTCCTTAGTGCTTGTATATGTCTCATGTACTTGGGCTAAGAGTTTTGTTATTAATATATTTTTATTTTTAAAAAAAAAAAAGCGCCATTGTTGACCCATTCCCTATCAACTTACGCTTTTGGGGTTAAATGGTGTTCTAACTTGGTATCAAAGCTCTGGTTTCGAGGATATCCTAGGTCTGAGTCTTCTAACCTCCTCCCCCCCATTCATTTATCATTTTGTTGTCTGTTTATCAGTTCGCCTCTCCTTGAGCGATTGGGGGTCGCACATGAGTGGGAGTGTTAGCTTGATATACATTATTGACTAATTCCCTATCAACTAAGCTTTTTCGGTTAAGTGGTGTTCTAACACCAAACATTGGTATGAACTAATTCAAAATGAGAAAAGAAGAGTGGTGATTATTTATTTAAGAGGAAAAGGCAATTTGTAATACTTACCCAACTGACAAGACTCACACTCTAAACTAGGCAAAAACTCTTTTGGGTTTTTAGGCTTTTTGTTTATAGGCTTTTTGGTTGTTTTTTTTCATTCTAAAGGACTTCAACTCCTTTCCCTTTGTGACAGTTTTTTATTTATTTATTTATTTATTTAATTCTCTCCTAACATTTTATAGATGTTCAGAAAAGAAAAAAAAGTATGCCACTCTTCAATAGTATTATTGAGCAACTAAGAACCCTTTTTAACTTACAACCACAAACTAAAAGCAAGCTGAGGGACATAATGAACTGGAGACAGCTGAAAAGAGAACGTGGGATATTGTCCTGCTACCTGCCACTGCATAAAAGCTACTATGGAAGTAGAATAAAGGGCATTGGATTAACTTATTTAGAGTAGAAAACAAAGTGTTACCATTCAGATGTTTCTCAAGTCAGTGACCTATGAAGCAGTATGAGAAATGGCAACACATAACTTTAGCTGGAAGGCTGGAACTGAGAAAATCTTTTGTACTTTATAGTAGGGAACTCCTTTCAGAGGATTGATGGAACCAGTGGTAGAGCTACTTCTGTGTGATGTGGGATCAGCCACAAATTTTCTATGGGATACGCCTTTCTAAGATGATTATAAACCTAATTAGCTCTTGTCAGTCTCCCATATAAACCACACCATGTATGAAACATATGATTCTCTCCTATGCGCTTCTGCACAAATACCTTACACAAACACAAGCTCTCTTAGGATTTCACGAATTTAAATGGCGTTAGGTTGGCTAGTGGAAGACACCATTGCAAATTTATCTTCTACATGAGAGGGAGGTTGAAGATGAAGATGACCGAGAAATTTGTCAGGTTGCTTATTCACAATTTCTAATTGGTCAAGGGGTGACAGCTCATCTCACATCCTTGTAAAGCACTATAATATTTGACCAAGCTCTTATGTTGCAGTTTGAGAAGAAATATATCATCAAATTTTTTGTTGACATGAGAAACATTCTTTCCATAGATTGCGTTTCTCAAAAGGCTTCCCAAATCTCCTTTTTAGTAACCCCATCACTATATATTATCACGTTTCCATTCATCATACCCTTTACTATTCTATAGCTACTTCATCCCCATATATTTATCACATTCCCATTCATCGTATCTTTAAAAAGACATGGTGGGTTAGGCACAATGAATTTCAACTTCTCTTCAACTATTGGAAAGATTCACAGATTGATCCCATGGGGAGTGATTTGTTTCAGTTAACCTGTTGCATCCCCCCCCCCCCCCCCCCCCCAAAAAAAAAAAAAAGAGAGAATAATAATAAAAATAAATTTAAAGAATAAAATACCATCCAAAGAGGAAAGCGGGGCCATCTTAAAACCTCACTAGATTCGACCATAGCACCAAAAACACTATAATGACACATGTACTGAAAGGTCTGGAAATAAACTTATATATGAGCCTAAGGACTTGCAATGTGACAGGCCCTAATTATGTGTTCACATACCAAAACACATTTTCCCCTTTTTCCTTCTTTCTAACTTGAAAATTAGCCTCGCATAATATTTTGTTGAAACTAGTGCACAGGGTTGATGAAATTTTTCATTCTTCTATTTGTTTCGAGTGTTATTATGTTGGATATTATATGTTTTAATTTAGATTTAGTGAAGCATATGGTAATGATTATGTTTTCATGCTTTTAACAGAAAAGCCAAGGAACAAGAGTGAATTTCCACAGAGAAAAAACGATAATGGATTTTTTCATCAGGTTTGAACAAATTATGCTTATGCATTGCAACAGTTTCTCATTGGCTCTTCATCTTTGTTGTCTTCCATTTGTAAGAAGTTTTTTTCTAGCAAGAGATGCAACCCTAGGTTTGTGCCCTTTAAGTCATCATCCAATGATGCAAATTTCTTCACCATAGAGGACACAGAAATGAGTAAAAGATTGCTGAAGCCCTTTTTTTTTTTTTTTTTTTTTTGTTATATAAAGTTAAAATATTGCTGAAGCTTGTGACAATACCATGTTGATTTTATAGTTTTCTTTGTTTTTTATTCATGCTTTAAGTGTAATGCTCATTAATTATTTATTTCCAGGATTGGTGGAATGATCTTCTTCATGAGAATAATTATAAAGAGGTTAATTACAGCGGCAAAATGGTTTTGCTGCTTGATATCCTCACCATGTGTTCTGATCTCGGTGATAAAGCGTTGATTTTTAGCCAGAGCATACGAACTTTAGATCTCATAGAACTGTATCTTTCTAAATTACCTCGACAAGAGAAAAAGGGGAAATCTTGGAAAAAAGGAGAAGACTGGTATAGGTGAGAATATATCACTTGGAATAGTAGAGATATATTGCATGTTTTAACAATGAAATGATTTCCACCAAAATCTGTTTTTTTCCTTTTCATATGCAATGAAAGACATGTTCTCTCATTTTCCATTCTGTGATTGTCTTGATGCTTAATTTATATCGAACAAATTTGTTAAACTTTTATCAATGTTTAAATGATTTCCTAAATAAGTTGGTGTCACTTTTGCTTCTTGGTAATGTTTTGCAATGGTACTTTGCAACAGGAATGGCTGATGAATTATCGACTATTCCAAGAATATGTGTGTGTTTTTCTATGTATTGATTAGGCTCTGCTGCAAAACTACTCTGTTACAATTCTGAATTGAAATGTTTCATTGCACCTTACACATTCTCATTAGGGAAATTATCCACTTAGCCAAATGGTGGAAGACGTATTAATTGATAGGACTGAAAATTCTACATTTGGATTTTATGTGCTATCGTAGTTTGTTTTGTATAAGTTGCTTGATTGTGACAATAAATATGTGCTTTTAGTTAGATTAGTTAGACAATACCTCTATTTGTGCTACTTAGTTTCAGCTTCTCCTAGGATTTCCAAAATGCACACGCTAGCAATCTTTCATGGAGTTTTCAAACAAAAGTAGTTCTTTGGTTACCCATCTTGCACCGTTCCCCCCCCAAAAAAAAAGGGGGAAGAGAGAGGGGGAGAGCGAGAGAGAGAGAGAGAGATCACAATGATCTTATCATAGCTTTATGATATCCGAATCAGGGTGTGTTTGGATGCTGTATTTTTAAGAGGAATTTGGGGTTATGAAGGGATTTCAATTTCCACGGAGGCAATCCATCCCATTTGGGAAACTTGATGGCAGGATTTGTGAAATTCTTGGACAGATAAAATTGAGGGATTTTGGGGCCCAAAAACCCTTCTAAAAATGTTCAAGCTCTTTGATATAGGTGGAGGGCTTAGAGAAGTATACGAAACCATATAAACTCAATATTTATACAATGTGGGATGTGGGACTTCCCAACAGTTCCTCTCATGTGTAAGCCTAACATTACAAGAAGTCAAGAACGGACCTATCACGTGGACAATTAAGACGGGTTATGATATAGGCCTAAGAATGACAAGCTCTAATACCATAGTTAAGTTTCTAACCTAAAAGCCTAAGTTATTAGCTAGAGAGCCCAAACAAGCATATAAAGTTATATCAAACTCAATATTTATAAGATGTAGGATGTGGGACTTCCCAACAGTAAGTTAATATGGTATCAAAGCAGGAGGTCTTGTGTTTAGATCTCTACAGGTGTACGGATCTCTGCAGGTGTATTTATACTTTGGTGTTGTCCCTTATTCTCCTATATAAATCAATAGGCGTTTTTGTCAAAATCCCTTCTTGGAACGATATCAAAAAAGAAACCTAGAGCAAATAACCTCTCTACCCACAGCTACTACCTACTGTCACAGTCACCTCCACCGCAAACAACCACTCTCCAACATCACCTATCATCCACCACCACCACCTCCCACTACTACCTAGCATCACTAACCACTAATTATCACCACCTACCCTCCATCACTACTGCCACCACCACCCACCATCACCAACCACTAAAAGCTTTGAAAGGAACTCTTCTGCTTCCTTTTAACTCAGGAAAAAAAAATGTGATCATAATTTCTCACAAATTGTTTATGTTCTCAAAACTACAGAATGTAAACTAACACAAATTTTACCTTAAGCATGGTTTGAAATTTGATAACATATAAAATCTATCAATCTACTAAGTTTTGAGATTTGTTTGAAAGTTCTATTTAATTACTAATAATCCAAATTTGAGAGTTAGAGTTGTAACTTTGAAAACAAAATCATCTCTCTCTCTCTCTCTCTCTTACACACAGACACACACAATGGAGATCCAAGTTGTGAATGACTGGATTGTAGTTCCAAAGAGAGTCAAGGAACCTTGGTAACACTGCTTTCAACCTTTCTTGTAATATATTTAAAGCATGTGTAGAATTGGCCAGTGAAAGCAAAGTTTAAAAAATTTGGAATTTGTAAGTTGAAACTTGCTACTTAAAGGATGTAATAACACATCACATATTGTATAATGCATGATTATAGGATGCAAAAAGAAAGTTGAAGTAGGGTAACTGTTTACCTTGATTTAGCTTGTTTTTAAAAGTGGAAGATTGGAAAGCTGATTACTCTAATAATGTTAAATGGTTTTTTCTTCGCTTTATAGAATCAATGCATTGCAATGAATTGTCACATGTCAAACTATATCTTTTTTAACCCTAATTCCAGCATTAAGTGGGAAGGAATGTGTAATTGATGCTTAATTCCTAAATATAAGATTTCTTTGCAAGTATAATTCTAGTTCTTTCAATTTATTTTAAAAATATTGATGTAACTTACTGCATATGATATGTATATGGAAAATACTGAAATCGATATTCTTAATAATATACTCCCTCTGTCCCACAAAGATAGGCCTCTTTGAAAAAACACGCAGATTAAGAAAAGTAATTAATGCATTGATTTGTCATCCACTCAAATTTTTCTTTCCAAAAGTATCCTTATCTTACTATCAATGCATTGGTTATGTTTAATGTTATTTTTGGTGTAAAAAAGGATCGTATGGGAAAGTCAAGAAAATTTTAATTTGACTTTTCAAAGTGACAAACATTTTGGGACAGCCAAAAAAGGAAAGAAGGCCTATCTTTGTGGGATGGAGGGAGTACTATTTAAATATGGTCTTGTGAACATCATCGTTGTACTGACCCAGGTATAAATAATTAAAACATCCTTTTTAGTATCTTCTTTAAAACAATATTGAGTGGAGAAGTAAGAATGAGAACAAAGTTGGTACTTAGTATTCACCCTCCTTCCTAATATTAACTTCCAAATGCTACTGCAAGAGATGATCTCATAAACAAAATAAAAGCCTAATAAATAACACCTCAATCCCGTCTTACATATGAGAATTTTATTCATCCTTTAATAATGCAAGAGTATAATGTTATCAAAGTTGACCCCCTGAACAAATTAATGGTAGATTGTTCTCAGACAATTTATATCTCAGTCTAAAATGTACTTGTTGATATCAACATATATGCTTGGAGTTTCCTGCTTTCTCATATCCCTCCAAATTCTTTAGAAGTTCAATTATTTGCTTTCTCTTAGTATTGGCAATTTTGATGTGTCTCTGTTTAGTAACTTTTCCCCCAAACTGTAAAGACAGATCATAAATTTCCGAGATTCCTATCATTGCTTTGTTGCAATCCCATGATATAACAGTCGGGTTCACGGATTTGATTCCACTCTATTTGTTACAACATTGGATGCCTTTTTGGTGGAGGGAATTTGGAATAGGGTGCCCGTAGAATTGGAGCAATATGGACGAAGTGGAGTGCTTTTGGACTGTTGTGTATTAGATACCTATCAATAAAAATGAAACATTTATGGCATAAAACACACGTAATTTGCTACACGTCGGCAAAATGAATGTAGCTTAGATGAGGATTTTGATGAATATAATGTTATAATGCATTAATGAGAAGTTAAAGGTGTGGAGATATCAACAGAGATATTAATATTGATATAGTTTTAGAAAAAAAAATGAAAAATTTCAGCAAAGCATTGAAGCCTTTTATGTAACTCTGGAAAATATTAAGTGAGAGGATAATGAACAATTTATATTCACAAATGGCACAAGTGCATGATGTATAGGGGTCAAGAAGTGCATGCCCATTAGCATGTAGCCATGTAAGAAACACACATCACTGAATTAGCATTCGGCCAATTGCTTTGTAGCCAGATGGCAGGTCCCTTTAGGGGGGACGGTTTGGTGGAGGTTGTGATTTCAACTCCTTTTGGGTGCTTGTGTAGGGGAGAAGAGGGGTTGTGCAAAGGGGGATGGGTATCCCCTGTTGTGTAGCCCAAAGACCCATTGGGCTCTCTTTTGAACCAAAAAAGGAATTAGCATTTATACATCAATGCAATCATTCCTTGTCCAAAAAGCACCAAAAGGACAAGGGAAAGGCTGAAAATGAGGAAAATAGTTTGAGGCTATGGGAGAAGCCATAATTTTGAAGATTTAGTGTGGGATATGGTTCTAAATAGATATGGGTTGCAATTCTCATAAATGACCCTAATTAGTTGGGATTAATTCTTTGCTGAGTTTAGAGGAAGGGAGGAGTTCCGTAGGCCATATTGCATGGTGTGTGTACACGAAATGGTCACCATTAGACCTGCACTTCTAATTAAGCAAAAATAACTCCATGCCAATGAAGATGTGTGTGCAGTATTGTCTCCCCCTGGGAAGGAGGGAAACGAGAGACACTTAACAATTATATGTTTATATCACGGCAAGAAATTATTTGCTTTCTTCTTCCTTCACAAAATGTACATAATACACTACGTATATTTGGTTCTAGTTTTACAACAAAATTTTTCAATATTTTGAACAAATGCCAAACTTACTATTTATATATATTTTTCGTGTTCAATGGACATCCTCGTCTATTTTTATTTAGTATTCATGCTGTCACTCAAAAACTATTCCTTCGGGTTCTGATTTAAAAGTCAGCCGTATTCAATTGGTGATCATGTTGGACTTATGGTTCTATAAACTCAAATGAATTATTTGACAGGCTAGATGGAAAAACAGAGGCATCTGAAAGGCAAAGGCTGGTTGAGAGGTTTAATGAGCCCCAGAACAGAAGGGTAAAATGCACTCTGATATCAACCAAAGCTGGATCTCTAGGGATCAATCTTCATGCTGCTAATCGTGTGATTATTGTTGATGGTTCTTGGAATCCGACATATGATCTTCAGGCTATATATCGGGCTTGGAGGTGCATTTTAACTTATTTTAAAAATGTGTAAAACTAAAAATAGACATCCTTTTAAAGCATGGTTGTTACAAATCAGAATCTTTTCATCTTTTCAGGTATGGCCAAACAAAGCCGGTGTTTGCGTATCGCTTAATGGCACATGGAACAATGGAGGAAAAAATATATAAGCGTCAGGTAGTGATGAAAATGCATTTATATGATCTCTGCATTTTGAACAGAATTCTAATGAAAAAAGTTGTTCAACTAGGTGACAAAAGAGGGGCTTGCTGCAAGGGTGGTCGATAGACAACAAGTACATAGGACTATGTCTAAAGAAGAGATGCTACATCTCTTTGATTTTGGTGATGATGAAAACCCTGAGACTTTGCCTGAGCTGGGTCAAGAGAATGGGCATGCAAGTAACCACAATATAAGTGGCCAGATTGGAGATCTGAAGAAGCAGAAATGGCCTCTTTCACATGGAAGCTGCTCCTCTGACAAATTTATGGAGAGTTTACTTGGCAGGCATTATCCACGGTAATTTATTTATTTTTAGTTTTTAATTTTTCTCTTCCAATTTTAGATTTGGATTTATCAAATTGGCAATTATCTGTCCTTTTTGCCCTTTAATTTGCCTTTTCTGTTTCTGTTTTCTTGAGAGATGGAACTCTAGAAAATTTACTTTGATTGACTCAAGTATGCTATTTGCAGGGTAGGAATGTGTATGATGGCTTAAGTTATTGCATTTTCCTGAGTTTTGTGCTCGGTTGGTCTAATTGACAGTTAGTTTTTTTTGAATTGTAGTTGCACAAACAAAACTAATCTGCCTCAGTTTGACTGCTTTTTATTTCTTTGACAACCTTGGATTCCCCCCCCCCCCCCCCCCCCCCAGAATTAACATTTCTGTGGAAAACTAAAAAACAAAACGTACTGTGTTTGATAATATATTTACTGCCAGTTTCCTTGGTTTTAATGTTTTTGTGCAAAGTCTTTTATGCCCATGATGTAGAAACTGCCCAGTGTCAACCAGTCTGCTATACAGTTTGCACAAACCCCTAAAACTGTTAATAGAGGAAATCCGTTTGCTCTTGTGAGATCATTTCAATCTCATGGTCGGACTGTCTGAGTAAGAATGATTGCAGCATCTCATCAGTCCGTGTCATTTTTTCACAAGTAAGAATGATTGCAGCGTCTCAGATCTAAGAAGCCAATTGGTGTCTCTTTTTGTAGTTCTGAGATTTCAGAGGCTGGAACCCAAGGGTTGTTCTCCACTTTGGTGTGTCAGTGGTGAAGACGAGCATGTATGGGCTTCGTCCATGATGGATTTTGGCATTTTGCTGCAGATTTGAACTATTTTTTTTTTTCAATTATCTCACAAAGTCACCCAAGAAATTTTAAATTAATTGTTTTATCTTATTTTTTTATTGATCTATATTACATGGATCCTTTACTTCACCCCAAAGTACTCGTGTCGACACGACATGACATGGTTGTGGGTAGTCTTGCTGGACTGTTCAAAGTAGTGGAAAAACTTTGGAAAGTAGTTAAATTTGACGCATGGACACACCTGCACCTGACACTCGTACCTGAGTCCGTTTAACCTCGGTATTACACTTTCAGTTAATATAATTATGACTTCATCATATCGCACTGACCTGGACAATTGAACTGCAAACCAGTCCCTTGTATGAGTTAGTGAAGGGGTCAGAGTTCTTCTCTCTCTCTCTCTCTCTCTCTCTCTCTTAAATACTTTAGAGAAGCTGTTGACTGTAATCCTGGATTCCTGGTTATGAGTTTTCGTTTATAGTAATTGTAGTGGGTGATATCAACACTGTTTCCTTGTTAGACATCAAATTAGGTACTTGAACCAGGCAGTTTATATGGTATGCTACATATAGAGCTTTATACATTTTGTGTATGTGTAAGTATTCTGTATATATACATAGGCAGTTATTTTGGGATGCTTCATATGGAACTTTATATGTATTGCGTATGTGTATGCATGCTTCATATGGAACTTTATATATATTGCGTATTTGTGTGTGTATGTGTATATATTTAAGTGGCTTGATAAAAAAAAAAAAAAAAAAAAAAAAAAAAAAAAAAAAAAAAGGAAAGAAAGAAAGAAAGAAATGCAGCTTGATCATCTGATGGGAGATAGAATATTTACTGATGTCAATGCTAAACTGTTTATCCGTTTAATCTACTGTAACGTGAAAACTTGGATAAGTAGGGTTCTGATGCTATTGAAAGGGGCTCTTGGAACTATGATTGTGATGTAATGTGCTATTTTATTCATTACCTTGCTTTCAGGTGGATTGCTAATTACCATGAACATGAGACTCTTCTACAAGAGAACGAAGAGGAGAAGCTTTCGAAAGAGGAGCAAGACATGGCTTGGGAAGTATTCCGGAAAACTTTAGAATGGGAGGAAGTGCAGCGAGTTCCCCTTGATGAATCTGCATTGGAGAGAAAGCCACCTGTTTCAAACATGGCACCGCTTGCACCAGACAGCGACAGCCTCACACAATCCAAGGGCAGTTTGAGGAATCGTTCGGTGCAGCGGAAATGCACTAACCTTTCACATATGCTGACTCTTAGAAGTCAGGGCACAAAAGTTGGTTGCAGTACTGTTTGTGGGGAATGTGCTCAGGAGATAAGCTGGGAAGGCCTGAATAGGGATGGCAGGCCAGCGAAGTGAATGCCACCCTCCTTTTTGTCCATATGTGATTTATGCAATGTAATTGGTTGTGATAGTAAATGGCAGCTCCTGTAAGTTCAATTTCCTTTTGAACATAGATAATACATTCTTTTTTGTAGGTATAATGCCTGTATACTCCTGCTGTTATCATGGCAGGATTTTTGTTCTGTTGTTTTTTTTTTCTTTTTGGATTGAGGAGCCAGGGTCGGATAGGGAAGAGGAAAAAGAGAGAAAAAAAAGGTGGGGGGGACTTAATGTATATTGACATGTAGTATACCCATGTAAATAAGGTTTATCATCCATTTTTTTGGAAATTAATTACATGAAATGACCATTTTCTTTTATTGAAATAGTCTCTTTCATCATTTATTTTATTTTATTTGTTATCATTCTTGCGCCAAACTTGTGTTCCAGTTCCAGGAATCACTGCTTCAGATATAACACAATCCTCTTAGACTGCACAAGCAAGCGGATGAAAATACAAATCCTTTGCGACTGCACAAGCCAGCAGATGCACTATACCAGGGGACTGGAATCACTGATTCAGATGTAACACAATCCTCTTTGACCACAGAAGCAAGCAGATGCACTATACCTGTTTTCCAGAAACTTTGTGCCAGGAGTAACCAATGACACATGCATGTTACAAGGGAATCACTGGGTCGGATATCATTTGAAATCCTTCCAGCTGCAAGTTTTCGGCTTCCTCTGTACTGTGGATTTCGTCATACATTCCTGTTCTGCATGCAGAGTGCCAAGGATATGTAGGCTGGCAATTCCAGTTGATTATGTGCTATAATCTGCAATGGCTTGATCCAGTTAGCCTTGTAAGGTTGTGGGAATTTGTTCTACTACCTGCTTTTGGAATGCATGCCCTATGTCAACAAATCATAGTTGAAGCCTGCCCATGCGTGTTGTTTTGTGACAATATGTCCATCTAATGTTGTATAGAATTCATTGATTTGGAGAATTGATAACGAAAATGCCATAAATTACTTTTCCCTTATGATTGCTCTGAGGCTTCCTTTAAAATGGTACATGTTTTGGCATGAGAAGAGCTATTGAGGGTGCGCCTTCGTGGGTGTATTGATGAACTATTCTTTCAATTTTAGGTGATATTGGAATTCTTCCTCTTTCAAGGATGTTGGAGGAATCTAGAGATGTGACATACCATTGAATAGTATACCCTTGTTTCTTCGAAAACTGCCACATGATAACATGTTTGTATAGCAATTTTTAACTGGACTTCTGTCAATTTTGACTTGCGCACGTGGGTTTGTTATAGCGTGTTTTTTGGCTGAAATTATACAAGAAATGGAGGCTCGTGGCAGCCGCCGCCCTCTTAGCAGCCCTTTCTCTCAACTTGCATGTGAAAAATGGCACAAAATTTGTGTGGGAAAATGTTTGGTATATTGACAAACCCTATTACCATTTATGCTTACTCATGGGCTCCTGGACTAGAAAATATGGCACAGAAATTCTGGCATTGCAACTCCCATGTGTTCCCTTGCTATTTGCTAACTAATTGGATAATACATTAAAAATTAGAGTTTTATCATTTATTATTATCTTTTTCTTTTTCTTTTTCTTTCTGTTCATTTTTTCTCGGAGAAAGTTTACTAGTTTATATAAACATTATTAGGCGCCCTACAATATTGCCTTAAGCAGAGTCTAGTCAACTTGGTATTTGATAACCAGTTGCCACTACAAACTGGACCAATGATCATGGATTCAAGAGAACCAAAAAAAAAAAAAAAAAAAAAAAAAGGAAGGGCGATCATGGATTCAATCCTGCTCAAATATATAAGAAGGCCAAATACAATGGCGCGCACACACAGTTTATCACAACAACCTCATGATCATGATCATGCTCATGCTCGAGCTCCAATAAGCAGGCCAAAGACAACGGCCTTGAGAAATTTTTAAAATTTTTTTTTAGCTTTGTTGAGAACATGGCCACTGCTCCCTGGCCAGGGCTAGTGATAACCTTGATGACATTGATATGAATTAATTCAAGCGCCACCATATTTTCATTTCTTCTGCACAACGAATCAACCCTACATCTCGTCTCCAATGCAGTGATCTTACCTTTTAGTGTGGCAACATAAACAAGAGAATGTTACAATAGAAGTCCGACCAGGACTTGTATAATCAAAATTCTAAAGAAAACTTGGCTAGAGTGGAAAAAACTTTGATTGATACATTCAAGAGTTCAATCGCACCGATAGCTGGGGGCCAAAACCTACTACAACATGACTACACACTGGAATACAAGGAAGAACATAGTTTAATGAGATCTGAATGTGACAAAGCTAGTCTCTTTCATCTCCCTCCCAATTATCCTTTTCCTTTGGTCCAGTTGGCCCTTCCTCACCATAAAGCTCTGTCGGAAACAAATCAAAAATGACCTCCACAGAGAACCGAACGAACACTGGAAGAAGGCTGATTATCTTATCCATTTCAGATCGTGAATCATAAACAATGGTTGGACCCCACTCTCTCATATATTGCAGCCAACATGGTTCTGTGACCACTCCATCACCAAGATACTCGGCTGCAACTATCTGATACCTGGTGCTTGAGTCCACAAAAAATTTGCTTCGAGCCACATCATTCCTGATGCCTACCCCAAGCTTGGATGACCCCTGTAAGTACGTACCTGGATGTGGGAAACTTGCATGGCCACTTTTTGATGAATAAACGATTGGTTTATTTGCTTCAATATACTCCACCTCAGAAGCATCGACCCATCTACCGCCACTGTGCTCCGAGAAGTAAATACTCCAGAGTTCTCCAGTGAAGTTGCTCAAACGGAGTGTGTAATGCTCCCAATCACCCACATGTTGTCCTATCTTGCTCATTGCAATACTCACTAACCCGACTTTAACAGTGGATGGCCCATTGAAAGGGCAGAAAATCCACATTGCAATATCTGTAAAAGTTCCTCCCAAGGCTGGTTTTACATGAACATATAGCTCTGCACTCTCCATGTTTCCATATATTAAATTGTTTCTCCCATCATCATCATCTGGTAAATCTATCCAAAACTCCCCATCATTTTCCCCACTGCTAGGTAAGTTTGAGCCTCTAGAATCAATGGGTTCACCAACCTCTGGCTTCTTGTTCTGATACAAAAGTGCCCCATTTTTGAAAAACCATGACACTGATGAAGGCAAATAAACTTCATCGGGATGGAAGAAAACAGTGGGTCCATAGTGCTTGATGAGCGCATGGATCTGGTTCAAATTTGGCATTGCATGTAGAGATTCCTCTAGATTCTTTAAGCATGCAATATTTAGCTCGTCACCAGAACTCAAGTAGGTACTGCAGAAAAATGTCCCAACACAAACCCCTTTACCAAACATCCCCTTTTGGCAGGGTCTCGTGTTCCAAACCCGAAATGGGTGATTGGAGAAATTTGAACCCATGTCAAGTATCATATCACAAGTTTCACAAGTCTCCGTAAGATCAGCTCGAACACATCTAACTTCTTCAAGTGTGGGTTCATTTGGCTCATCAGTGACCACAAAGCCCATGGCCTTATAACCAACTGGTGGGTTTGGCAGCCAAATGTAACCACATCCATTCTTATGGGAATCTGTGCTCCATATTAATGTGTAGCTAAGGGGCTTTCTAAGAGCTGGAAGGTCTAATAACAAATCATAATTATTACCAACTTCTGACTTGGGAGAGGCCATGTCTTGAGCCACAAGAACATACCCTCTCAATGGCTGGTCATTGGGCTGGCAGTAGTGACCAAGGCTGAAAAATCCATCTGGGATCCCCACAGGTCTATAAAAAGTGACACCTTTTGTTTTTCCGCGTATCGCATTGCAGCTCCAAACGCTCTTGAACTTGGTGATTTTCAGAACTTCTATTTCTCCTAGGCTTATTCTTCCCGTACCAAAACCTTCACCTGAGAAGATGACATATTATCAATTAAGAATGCCAACAATTTGCTGATTAAAAAAAAAAAACAAAAGAAATGCCAACAATTCTAGTTATAAGAGTTTAAAGAAAAATGATAGTAAAAAATAACTTGAACATGAGCAATAATAAAGCTCACATAATAAACGATATGATTAACACATTGAATAAATGGTTTCATGTTAGGGCAAGCCATGATTCAAACAATTCCACAAGGCTAATATGCCTACCAAGAATAAGACATATCGTCTAGACCGATTCTGCATATTCAGTGTATATAATAATCTATTGCCCAGAAGAGAACAATATAGGCACCAACAACAGATTGTAATAACAAAAACTTGTAAGTTCTATACACTATTAAAAAAGGAATATATAGCAAAGTCCTCCACAACAAACTAAAATTATCAACAAGAAATAAAATACAAAATATAAGAGGCGAAAAAAGAAAAAAGGGCAAAAAGAAGACCAAATACAAGGAGCCTAGAACCAGTAGGCTGTTTGAGAAAGCCATAATAGCACCAGCGTTCCATAATCCCAACAGTAATAACACTTCTATTTTCTAGTAACTCCAAGGAAAAATAAAAATAAAAATAAAAAAGCCGGTTTCTCCATGACTAGAACCATAAATAGAAATAAAATTTTAAAGTAGAAAAGTGCACAAAAACTAAATGTCATCTTCAAAAAAAGGACCATAATATGAATGTGTTAAGCATCATAAAGCTTAAATTTCAATATTCGAATACGTGTTCAAACTCAATATTTCAACATTATTCAACAAACTTTCTTGGGCCTGGGTCGGTCCCATTCAAAGAAGAAAGGGACCCGGGCCCAAGAACACAAACTTATAAAAAATCTCATGATATTTGTTCAATTTTGACCAGACCCCTAAAATTTTGAGCTCTCTGATAGCCAGAAACCTTTTGTTTTTTACTGACCATAGCACAAAAATCATGCCATTTGTAATTCTCTAAGTCATTTGTTGAACTGACCCAAAACTTTCTCGGTAAGAGCCACATAAATATGTGCAATTAACATGGATGAAGCATATAAAATATAAAAACAGTACTTTTTTTTTTTTTTTTTAATTTTTTTACTATCAATCCAAAAAGTGGAGTTAAAATCTTCATCACAAAAATTTTAAAAAAGAAAAGAAAAGAGCTGAATAACCCACCAATAAAACAACATTTCCACTGAAATTATATAAGACAAAGGAAATAAAAATACTTTGAAATCCAAAATAAATAAAAAGACTCAAAGATATCCCAACAAAAATGATCAATGAAGTCAACGCACTATTTTCATCCGAAAACAAAGAACTCAATGCACTACATCCATGAATCATAACCTTACCACAGCTTGCAATTCAATCTAAAGATTACAGAACGGCCCCTTTAATTTTAATGATATACAAGAAAAGTCAATATATTACTGTAAACAGGAACACCCATGATCAGGATAAAAAGCAATTTGAGAGGAAAAGCAACCATTAAGAGAGACAATGAACCCATATACAAAGTCTAAATCAATAAATCACACCCCTTGAACCAAAATTTCTGAGAGCTAACTAAAAATTAATCAATTGAACACCCATCACCCAAAAAATGGAAAAAATAAAAAAAAATCAAGAGAACAACATATAATCCAAACCCATATTATTTCTCAATAACTATATAAACCAACAAAATTCCACATATTATTTCTCTAAAAAACCTTTAAAAAAATTCAAAAAGAAATAATCTTTAAGAGTATACCTTGAGGCCATTCTGGAAGTGGTGAAGGTAGAGAAAAAGGCTCCGGCTCAGGGTGGAAGAACTCAGGGACTCTGTTCCAGTAGAAACACTCGCACCCAAACATCTTTCTTGTCCAAACTTCCACAAAATCAAACACCCATCAATACCCAATCATGATTTTCAAGCCTCTGGTCTTTGAGACCTCCACTTTTCCATACTAAGCCAATTCCAAAGTTCAAAAAGAAAAATGACACCAAGAGAGAGAGAGAGAGAGAGAGAGAGAGAAAGAATGTACACAGAATTCCCCTCCCTCTCAGATGGCATCAAACTCTTGATATTTTCAGCCTATTATATTATACTTATATATATATATACAGAGAGAGAGAGAGAGAGAGAGAGAGAGAGAAGGGAGGAACCGGAAAAGTAAAAAAGAAGTAAGGTTCAGCCCTTTTGTTGGCTAGTTTCTTGCTTCAACCACTTCATTTTATTGGGAGGAACCTACAATAATTGTTCAACCTTTTTTTTTTATAATTGTTCAACTCTTTTTTTTAACAATTGTTCGACTAGATAACATGATTACCTCACTCACTCTTTTTTTCCGCGATTGAAACACACGCCCCTATTTTAAAACTCATTTACAGTAGGCATATAGAAGGTGTCCTCATCCTTTTCCTACAAGGTCTTTCTCTTTTACTTTCTTTTTCTTTTAATATTTAAAATGTGCAATATAAGACATTATTTGATTGGAAATGTGAATAAGTAAATTTTCAAATTTCAATTGAAAATATATTCAAATGAATTTATAATCACCTGTGTCAATTGAAATTTTTAATCAAACTCTAAAATTCTATTGATGAAAGAGAATATCAAATTTTGATCCAACTCATACACACTGCATGATATTATTTTTATACAATTTTAAAGAAGGAATAGTTGGAGGGTCATCTATCAAAGTATGGGGCACATGTTTTAGAATTCATATAATATGCTTTCAAGATTAAGGAAGCTTTAGTCTTGAAATTGAGTTGTGTAGCATTCGAATGGAGCTTAGAATTGCTTGGGGCAAAAGAATTACCATGCTCATTGTTGAATTAAATTATGAAATTGCAGTAATACTCATCACTTAATGAGATCCCCATGTCATCATCTTGGCCTAATTGACTTTGTTTGCAAAACATTATTTTGCAGAATTGGGAGTGCAACATCACTCATGTACAACATCACTCATATACTATGAGAGGGCAACAAATGCAAGTATTTCTTGGCAAATTGGGTTTACAATTACTATGATCCAATAATTCTTGCCTCTCCCTTAGATAAGTTTGGCCCCCTCATTTTAGATGATATTGTTGGTTCACCAGTGATTCAATTTTAGTTTTCCTAACTTTATTTTCTTCACAACAAAAAAAAAAAAAAAAAAACCTAACTAACAATAGCCTTTCTAGTAATAGTCACATGCGTCAATGATTTTTGACTTTTGACTTTTGAGGAATATATTGTCCTTTTAAGATTATGAAGTTTGTAGATGTCTTAATTTAGATTTTGTTCAGATGTGTATGCAATAAGTTTTTTTCTTTTTTTTTTTTTTTTGAAAAAAAAAAATTGTTTGAAGAAGAAGAAAACCCCGACCAAGAAGAAGAAGGAGAAGAAATTATTATTTATTAAAAAAAACTGCAATCTCTCTTGTTATTTATGGACGTGCAGTTCACGCGCTTTAAGGATGAGTAGGTCTGCCACTTATCTTGTGAACGTTAGGGGACCTTTGATTTAAGACTAAGAAAAAGAGCCATCGATATCCCCCTTCGACTTTGGTACTTTTAGAGGAATGATTCAGTGTGGTCACTATAACAATTCCTACATCATTTGACACAATTCTCCCCACCCCCACCCAAAATAAATAAATAAATAAATAAATAAATAAAGAAATAAATTTGAAACATGCCTATTCACCTCATGATCTATGAATTGATTGGTCTGATATCTTGAGGACATATATATATAGTGTGTATTAATGTTTTGCAAGTGAAATTATGGGCACAAAAAATAAGTTTCTCCAAGGGGTAGGTGGTTGATTAATTAGTTGGTAAGCCTGTAAATAATTTATTGAAAAATATAATTTAGTTTCTTTCTTAATCGTTAATCATTATAAGAAAGGGATATTTCGATCCTGTCCTGGTGCGCTCCAAATTGGTCACCATGGCCAATACAGCCAAAGCAGGGATGGACTCGTAAAAATTTCTTCTTACCAGTTGCATAAGATAGAGAAGGCAAATTTAAAGCTGATTTGTTTCTTATGATAATATTAAAACTTTTTCAACTCTCTCACGTGGAGTAGAGTTCACATATATCCTATATGATTATATGAATATAAGCCTCACTTTCAAATTTACCATGTGAGATTCTTTCAGATGTGTTTTCACATTCTATTATCATTTCTAATTACATTTGATTTTTATGCCGTTAGGGTATTCTCAAATATTTTGCCGGGTAAATTGCAGAGAACCCCACCTGAAATATGGGGGGTTAGCAAATAACCCCTTTTATGCTTTAATTTTGTCAATGTGCTTTTCTTATGTTTTAATTTTTTGCAATGTGCCTCACCATCACTCGCTATTAATGAAAATTGACGAAAACTAATCACGTGGTTATACACATGATACCATTAACGGACCCATGTTGCCCAAAATCACTATAATTCTCACCAAAATCATGTCCAATTGGGTGATCCTCGTCAAAATCATTCTGCAATTTACCCTTTTTTGTTTCTTTTCATTTTACAAGCCTGTTTGATACATGAAACTTGTATATTTGGAGACATCTGATAAAATTGGAATGTTACTCAAAACCAACCATCTAAGAAGATTTTTTTGGAAGTAAGTTCAAATTTCTATACCATAGATTAAAAACTGTCTTCGCTACCCATATGAGATGAGACCTTATGTTAGTGAGATATGGTGAGGCAGTCAATTCTTCAATTCTTGAAAAATGGATGGTTTTTGTCTTAACTAAAAGCTTGCTCTTATTGGTTTAGATGACTGAGAATATTGAAAGTTAGGTAAAGTTGCACAAATTAGGGCCATCAATGGTTGCACCAAAAGTGTTTTCTCGATTTACGCTTTGCCTAATTTGTAGGGGTCTCCTATAAAATAAATAAATAAATAAATAAATTATAGGGTTCAAGTCTAAATTAAATTAAGGATAAATTACACTTTGCCCACTTAAAGTTTAACCCAATTTCAATAAACCCTTATAGTTCAAAACCAGACAAATGACTACACACATTTTGCAAAAAATGTCACTCTGCCTCTTTCCGTTGATGACGTGTCAGCTAAATGGATTGTCACGTGTCATGTGCGAAGGGACAAAATATAATTTATGAACTATAAAAAGGTTTGCTAAAAACAGCTCAAACTTTAAGGGGGCAAAGTGTATTTTACCCTTAAATTAAATTCTTGGTCCTCTTGGACCTCATCAATAATTGGCCAGAGATGGGACTGTTGGAAATGATTTAAATTAGCTCATTTATTATTTTGTTTTTTAAAATCTTTATGGATAAGATCAAATCTTTTTTGGATAAGATTAAATCTTTTTTGGATAAGATCAAATCTTTATTGGATAGACTTTTGGATAAGATCAAATATTTTTTGGATAAGATAGAATCTTTTATGGATAAGATGGAATCTTTGTATTAATGACTAAGAGTTTGAATCTTACAAGTAACCTATTACTTCTCTTACAAGCTACCAATTCTCCTATATATAGGGATGCTAGGTATGTTATTTGAAGTAGAGTTTTTGAGAGAACCAACTTGAAGTTGTCATTTTCTGACTTCCTTACTATATAATATACATATGTTATTTTACTTTTAGTTTTATTGGGTATCTTGAAAAGAGGTTGAAGGTACTTGGTTCCTGCCGATTAGTGCAAGATCGTAGAGGAACGGATCTGAGTCCGAGTTAAGTTGAATCCCGAAGATAGAGTTGTCAGAATTCCTTGCACGTATGGGAGGCTCCAACTATCTTCAAGAAGCGTTATCACGCCTCTTAGCTGGATTGGGATTGACTTTATTTTATGTAAGGTAACTCGTATTAATTCTATTATTTTGCTATTTACTAGCTGGAACGGGATTAACTCTATTTGGTGCAAGGTACGTAACTTCTGTTATTATGCTATTTGCTAATATTCCAACAATTAGAAGTTATCTCATGGAATTAATTCCAACAGGGACTGTTTGGCTCAATTTGGATTTTGAAAGGAATGAGGGAAAGCAAAAGGAGCACGCTTTAAATTACACCTAAAACTCTATATATATTCCTTAATTTCTTGACCATTTCCGAGCTTTTCCTTTTCAATCTCCTTTTTTTTCTTTTTCTTTTTCCGAAATCTAAATGAAGGTTTTGCAAACAAAAAGGGATGAGGTAAGGTAGCAGTTCCCATCATTTGATAGCATTATACCCATGGGCATTTGGTAAGGGATTCAAAGTGATTAATTTTTTTTTTTTTTTTATTTCCTTTTAAAATATTAGGATTAATCCATACTTTTTGTTTGATTAATTTTCTTTATACAGTAAGGTCATCGTTCATTCTGCACCAATTATATTAGTGCCTAAAATAAATTTTATTGGTAACTTCCTTAAGAAAGAGTAGAAATTGGCCATTCTTTCTCAATGTAAGTCCAGAAATCTACTGGTCCACCCTTTGAAATTCGAAATGACCATTTTAACAATTGAAATATATGTAATCAATGGCATTTATCCATTTCATTTTTTTTTTCCTCATATTGTTTGGTCCTCCTTGATAAAAATTTTCCTTGGAAATCTCAGATTGTTTGTATGTTAGTAGTACTCAGTAAGTCAGTAGTTTAACAATTCCAGAAGCTCATCAGTAGCATTTTGTCTCACTTGTCCCTTTATACTATGCTGTATTTCAATTTTATAATATCCACATTTTGTGGTTGGGAAAGGTTGATTCAGTGCCTAACAGGACCCATCTTAAGGAGAAGAAGTTCCATGGAGCCGTTGCATAGCCACTTGGTGCAATCAGTCAATTACAATAAAGTAAAGTGAAATTATAAGTTCAAAAAATATACTAACAATCCTACTTTATTTGGCTGAGTGATTGATTGCACCATGTGACATATGCAATGGTTTCATGGAAGTTTTTCTCTACTTTAAGACCCCAAAATCATGTCTGCAAGGTTTGTTTGGAAGTAAATTCAGAGAGAGGGATATGCTTATAAGAGGCCTGGCTTTGGGCTTGTAGGTGGAGGTTATGGTGCTGCTCCAACTAGCTAGTTCAGGTTTTGCTTAAAGGAATAGTTAGTCTTTCTAGTACCACAGTTTTGCTTAATTAGGAGTTTATGTAAAAGTACCAATTTGTTGCATCTGCTAAATTTCAATGGTGTTTTGTTAACTAATTAACATGCTAAACATTCAATTTATAAATTTAAAAAAAAAAAAAATTTGCTTGTACTTACCACCTTAAACCCTTGCATAACGGTTACCTAGACACATGGCCAGGATTGTATTTGATATGTAGGCATCATTACCTATTTTTGTTAAGACGTGTAAACATTCATTTTGGATCTATTTTATCTTATTAATTTGTAAGACTACTTACCATCTTAAACCCGCCCATTACAGTCACTTAGACATATGATCAGGAGTGAGTCTTCTATGTAACTGTGACATGGTTACGTGGTGTTACGGGCCATTAAGAACAAAACAAATTCGGATTGTGGGGTCAAAAAGTATTCTGACAATCCCATTTTCTTTTATTCTCATTGGTTTGTGATACCATATCAACCGTGTCACAATTACATACAAGTTTTTCTCCATAATCAGACACATATTTGATATGCAGTTATCATTATCTGTTTTTACTAACATGTGTCAACATTCATTATCTTTTTATTTCATTAATTTCTATGACATGCTTTCGTGCTGAAAACTCAGTATCAACTTCTTTTTCATTAATGGGAAGTAAAGATGAAAATTTGGTATTAGCTTATCCCATAAAATACCCAAACTCCCTCTTGGTGGTGTCTTGTGGTGTGTTGTTGGACATGCATGTCCAAAGGCGCTCCGGCCTTGAAATGATGGCTTGTAGCTTTTTGTGAAATGCCTAGTCACCTAGTGCCTGTCATGTACCAATAAAATTGGATTCCATGAGCTGCATGCTCTCCACTACATTGCGTGCGGTGTGCCTATCACCAAGGCATTTAAAATTCACTAAAAAATGTCCTTATCAGATGTCCCTACTTGCTTTATTCAACAATAGTTTAGGAGCCGCCCCATTGGAATGAGACTTCATACTTATCAACCCATCTCAAGACAAACTTCATCCACACATGGAGAAATTAATATATTAATATAATATAATATACATTCAGTTATATTCTATCAGCATGTATTGTTATAAGTTATATCAATATCATAGGGGTTATACCTCTTATATTGATCCAATATACCTCATATCCCACTAATGTTTGATGTACAACTTTCAATATGGGTGTTGAGATATATCAACACGTACTTATCTGATCATCATCATATATATATGTGTGTGTGTGTGTGTGTGAAAAATGGTCAATTGGTCAGGTAAGAACGTATTGATATAACTTATATTAATATCAATATTAGGAGTTGTACCTCGTACATTGATAGGTTATATATATATATATATACACACACATGAATCTATAATTTATGACGCATCTCACACGGACCGAATGATGAGGAATCGTGTGTGATAAGTAAAAACAGGTGCATGTATATGAGTACAATGCATATTTTTGCATTCTGACATACGTTGTGAGATGTACAATGATCATTATGTTATATATATAAGAGTTTTAAAGTATATCTATTACAAAATTACATTAAGTACACCTGATGAATGGATTATAGGATTACTTATACGCTGTACCTAATAGTAAAATGACTCATATATATATATATATATATATATATAAATATGAATTGGGCTTTGCCTCTACAATGCTGGAAAGACTGTCGGTGGAGAAATAAATAAACAAAGAAAGTGGTGCAAGCAGCTACACGTAATTCCATCCAAGCATTTGTAAGGGGCCGGTGTCAATTTGTTGTTGGTCGGTCCGACCACCTTTGTCGTATGGGGACTAAACTTTGTTTGGGACAAGCATTATCTGAAAATTCAAATTCGGGACAGGCATTATCTGAAGAAATTCAAATTCTTTTACCACTTTAGTTTTATTTTATAGTTCTGGCCATTTTTTATTGGGGGAATTTTAGATAGGTCTCTACAGGAAAATAATTACAGTTGGTAGTCATTGTTAGTTAAGTTAATAGTCATTTATTAAGAAGTTAGTAATATTTTGCACTCATTTGTAATTATTTTTCCGTAGGCTGATGAATCTCAAATTCTCCCTTTTTATTTTCTCATTTTTATTTTATATTTTTCCCAAAAAAAATGAACATCTAACACTATTCACCCGGATTGAGATTTGGTGAAGTTTGGGATTTTAACTATATAGTAAAATTATCACTGGATTGATGTCATGTGGTAAGGGAGAAGAAGGGATGGCTCGGATTCACTGGTAACAAAGCAATTCTCAGATTTTGTAATCTCAACTGTTTTGTTATCAGTGAATCCAAGCCGTCCCTTCTTCCCCTTTGCCACGTAGCGTCAATCCAGTGGTAACTTCACCATGCAGTTAAAGTCCCAAATTTCACGAAATCCAGATCCCTGTTCACCCCACCCATTAAGAGGACTCAGATTCCGTGATAGTTTGAAAAATACATCACCGTAATGGTGTGATCCAAGCCGTCCATAAAAAGCAATAGATTGTTTAGATCAAATGTTCAAAATGTTGCTGAGGTTGATTTAATATGTTTTATCGTCAAAAGACTTATACTAGGTGTCAACGGATTGAATTTATCAACACCCAAATATGAGTATCACCACTTGATTCCATTCCTCCTGCGTGTCTAATCGTGCGTACCACATTGAATCTATCAACACCCAAATATGAGCGAGCATCCACGAGCCCAAAAACCCCCTGCATTTTTATTTGTCTCCTGGCCAATTCCTACAAATTCTTAATCCACACAAGAAGCCTGATTCTTTCAGTGAAAGTAAAAAGAAATAAAAAATAGTCCATCAAATCTGACCCAGTTAAGCACCCCTTGGCCCTGAGAACCAGCCCAGATCAGACTCACACTTCCTGGTCTGCATCCTGAAACCCAGATAGGCCCACAATTTACCCCCATGCCAAGGCCCAGGACAATCCACTGTATATATAAGCTTGAAGACAACCAAAATCAGAGGTATTCCTTCTGGGAAGATACCAGCTTAATTGCATTAGCTTTAAGCTTCTGAGTTAAATTCTTCCATACTAATCTCTTAATAACCCATGTGAGACGCATTATATCTACACAAGAGCGATAGTCTGCACATTTGGTTGCTCTACGTATTGCCTATAACTACTCATATATGGGTGGGATATAATTTTTTTCCCCTAATAATGTGGCTACTTATGTGGCATGCATTTGAAAAATACAAAAATTACCATACATTGTTGTGGCTTCTGCCACATCATTAGGAAAGAAATTAGGTGAAAAATTAGGAATGAATAGGACTACTCTATTTCGTTTTTTTAACATATTTTCAATTTGATGCTATGATCGAATCTACATGTAATTAGTATATATTGAATACCATTGATAATCGTCGATTAATGTTGTCATTTTGCTTGCAAAGTTAAGCATATAATCTGATGAAATGGAGGTTCTTTCATGTGAAAAATGATTGAATAGGGTTCTTGATAGCTCTTTGTTAACTTATATCATGATGCATGTGAGTTGATTAAATTTCAATTTAACTTTGATGAATTTTTAAACTTGGGTCTAAGTAATTTCCAAAATTATTCTACCCAATCAAATTGTATAAGAAGAAAGTCTTATAAATGTGTCTAGTTAATTTATAGAAGCACTGATTGATTTTGTGAAATTTGAGCTCATATGTACAACTCAAGTTATGGCCTGTTGATTGAGGTGAGGTCAGGAGCCCATTACTAACAATGCATCTGTATGAGATGGGAATTATGAGTGGATTGGATGCTTATCGATGCATTTATCCTTGAGTCTTATTATGATTATTATGTAATTTGAATTAATAATTAATGATATGCATGGAAATATTAGAGCTTCACTTGTCATATTGTATATGATTACACTAAGGTTACGTTTGGTATGCCGGATAGGCCTGATAGGATAAATGTATCATTTTCATGTGTTTGGTGCTCTTTTTAAAAAAAAAAGGTACATTAACCGTAGGAGATAATAAACTAGTGAGGGAGGTTGCATATTTTTATCCTAAAAACCTATCCCATTTTAAAGAAATAAAAAAATAAAAAAATGTCGAAGAAATCATCTTCCCTGTCTTATAAATATGGTATCAGAATTAAACTTGTCTGGCGATGATGGAACTAGGACCTACACAAAGACATGTGGCTCTTAAGAAGTGGATTGTGGTGCATGCCCAGGACTCAATAGCTAGCGCAACAGTTGTGTGCTAGGAATTTAAAACCATGAAGCTTCGACTAAAGCAAACAATATCATGTGCTGTGAATGGACAAGTATCATGGCCAATGCCCTAGAATTGGTATGCACTGATAGATAAAAGAAAAGGAAACCAATAAAAAGGTGGTATTTATATTCTTAGGGAAGGGGGATTTTATTGGGAATTCCGAGGACAAAGTTGCAAAAAATAAAATAAAAATTCTCGGAAAAGTTTCAACTTCTCTTACCTCCACCGCTTTGTTATCGTCATCACTCTCACTACCATAATCTCATTAGCATCCCTACCATATTGTCATCACCATCACCGCCTCATAATCACCACCACCACCACCACCACCACCACCACCACCATCTCCTCGATAATTCCAATTTGGACAAAATTAGAATTGGAATTATAATTCTTGAGTGTTACTTCAAATTTTTGGTACATACCAATCAGCTAAACCTTTGTTTTTTTTTTTTTTTTTTTTTGTGTGACTTTTACAATTCTCAAAGTCTTCCCTTTTAGATTTCCAAATTCATTTTGAAAATCTTCTTTAGCAACTTTAGTTTGGAAAATACTTGCCTCCACCCTTGGGTGAAAGAGTTCCTTCCCTCCTCCTACTCATATTTCATCACTTGTCCAAATAAAGAAGGATAATTGATTGTATGTACACATTCCTATGTTTACATAATTGTGAACACATTTTTACAAATCCATATTTGAGTGTTACATTTTTATGTTAACAATGTGGCAACGTATTCATATTACCTTATTTATTTGTTTGTGATTTTGAATTCATATTTTTTTTAAATATTTGACACGTGGCAAAAAATAAATAGAGGCGGGGAGAAGCTCTTCCACTTTGGGATGAAGGCAAGTAGTGTCCTTTAAGTTTTTAGGAGTTCTAGAATTTGTTTAGGCTTAGAAAATATTATTATTTTAGTGGGAGTCGAGTCATTGCGTACTAATATAATAATTATCGGGTTATGCTTCATCAAAATTTGTCATGTCGTTATGTTATCATCATCACTTATATATAACACAATAGAAACACACCGATTAATTACCAAAAAAAAAAAGGGAAGGGCCATTTTCACTACATCCACAGCCCCACTAAAAGGTTTAGTTTGTTTACCCATGTTGCCCCTATGATCCCATGTTTCCTCTCCCTTTCATTCTTCATCCCTCTCTTCTCCTATTCTCTCTCTCTCACAGATCTAATTCACCTTAATATAGATAATAAGAATCTGAAGCTAGAAATAAAAGGTAAAATAAATAAAGCGAATGAACACAAAGAGGAAAACTTAGTGTGGCCACTTACTCCTTTCTCTCTCTCTCTCTCTCTCTCTCACATTGGTCTCACTAACATCAACTGAACCAAAACCTATTTTACATTGACATTGCTTTCATTGATGCGCTTGTGCGTGCCCACACTCATATTCTAATATATGAGTTTAGATTGACACAACTCTGTTTTATTCCAACCATCTTGTACATGTTTTGTTTTACCAGCAAGCCATTAAGGAAAGCGAATAGGGGCAGGATCATAATCTCTGCAAAACTGGACGACGAAGGAATCCATAGGGAGATAAGGCATATCTCAGAAAATTTGAAGTATTTATAATTTAAATTATATTGTAGTATTTATAATTTAAATTATATTGTATAAGGCGTATCTCACAAAGTTGAATGGCCAAGCATTAATCCACACGTTAGTAGTGGAAATCAGGCAGCATGAGAGAGAGAGAGAGAGAGAGAGAGAGAGAGATTTATTATGTACATGAGGGAATGGAAGAGAGAAGAGACGAGTGAGAAGATAGGAAACGCCGGGAACTCTAGGGACAAAACGGGAAAACCAACCAAATTTTTTTAATGGAAAAAAAAAAAAAAAGAAGAAAAAAAACACTGTTCTTCTTGTATTTGTGCCAATATTGGCTATGCCCCTTGTATATAGTTGTCATTTAAGGTGTCATAAAATAAAAACCATAATAAACAAGGTGAGATAAAACGACATAAAGGATTTATCAAAAAGAATTGAAGTATACAAAACCTAAGCCCTTACCACAATTATTATTCTTATAATGGTTAATTTAATCTACATTCACTTGAAAGGTTAAGCCTCTCTTCTTTTTCTTCGTCTCCCAAAAGAAGGGAAAATAAAAAGGAAAAAGGAAAATTGGAAACAAAAAAGGAAAAGAGAATGGGAAAAGAGGAGGCTCTTACCATCATCGATCAACTCCCTATCTTCGTCCATCGGTGCGCAAGCTCTAATCCTACGTCCAAACTTTGGCATTCATGCCCCCATTACGTACGTAACCCATAGCCAAAAGTTGATAAAATAAAATAAAAAATTTGGAGTACCCACATCAAAGTGGCCGGCTAGAGATGATTTTCACTAGCGCACCCCGCACATTTTAGCACAATCGACTGATCTCGTACGTCTTGGGTCATCCATGAAAGGTGAACCATATCTACGATGTCAAATCCTCTTCAGTGGCCTAGACATTTAGTGTACATTTAGACCATCTGAAATTAATAAGATCTAGAAGATACACAAGAAAAGTATTAGTGCACTGAAGAGGATCCTTACTCGTATCATACAAAGGACCGGCTTGCGTTATCATCGGAAGGGCTAAGGTGAACTTTGCCACTGGCATACCTCTTCTTTTTTGTGTTGTTGTTGGCACCACAGACGATGGTAAATTCACAGCCGTACGCGTTACCAAAGCAAGAAAACAATCCTCCGCCGTCGGTGTGTCTCCGAGAATGCCCACGATTATTCAGTAGTTTCTGATAGTCCCCGCCGCCGTTGCCGCGGTCATATATCGGCGGGAGCTCCGTCCGCCACCTCTCGATCTTCGATTTTAGCCCTTCCACGCTACCATAATCGTCCACTAATATAGAGCTCGAACCGTCGTCGACCTTCGGATATATTCCTTTGGCTATCGCGGCCGCCACCACCGACGGCGACGGTCCCACGTCGGAGCACAACGAACCGTTTCCCAAACCGGCTTTCGTTGCCGGCACACCAATCTCAGACCCGGCTTTCACCGAGCCGTTGCAAACCGAGCCATTAGCGTTACATAAAGAACCAGCTTTTTTGTTGGCATCGCGGTTCGCTGTCTTGTCGGTCCGTTCGCTCTGCGTCCGCCGTAGGGTCTTTGGATTGATCTGCTGCGGTGGTGGTTGTCCCTCATCCTTCTTGCTGTTGTCGTCGTTGTTCTGTACAGCATTAGAATTCCGCTGTGTTTTCTCGTCCATCATATCGCGGTATCCGAGGGCGGAGGCGCTGAGCTCCGTATAAAGCGGCATGCTCCGCATGGTGCTGTCAAGGAGTGTAACGCCCATGTTGAGAATCCCCTGCGGCCGGCCCGAGGGGCGCCGGATCTGCAGCGCGACGAAGCGCATGCGAGAATTCTCCAGCGTACTCCGATTTGAAGCGGAGATGAGATTGTTGATCAAAACACGGACAGTGCCAACGCGTACGTCGCGTAGCCACGAGAGGGCATAGATGTCGATCATGATGGCGGAGGAATCGTTCTCGATGAACGCGTCGTCGACGCGGAAAACGAACTTGTCGTTCCAGGTGGGGTTGGCGTGGCCTTGTTTGTCGACGCGGGTGGTGAGTTTGCGCTCGGGGCGGACCCATGCGACGGCGTAGGTCCGCATTGATTTGGTGATGGGGGCGAGGTCCTGGGCGGAGATTACGTCGATTTCGAGGAGCTGGAAAGGAATGCGGCGAGGCATGGTGGTGGTGGTGAGAGCAGGTGGTGGTTGACGCCTAACCCGCCGTCCCCAATTAAGGAGGTGGTCGACGAGGAAGGAGCAGGCAGGGTGGGCATCAACAGGGGAGATGGGAGAAAAAAATGGAGGAGAATGTTTTGTTGAGAGAGGGGAGAGAGGTGGGGGTGAGAGCGAGGTGTAAGGAAAGGTTGTTACGTCTAATGTTTCTTGACCGCGATTTTTTCTTACATTTATTGAGGGGTTTTCCGCGGCTTTGGTGGCTCCTCTCCCTTAAATCATAAGAAATAGCTGTACATTCACTTTAAAAAAAAAATGTATATATTTTTTCTGTTCCATAAAGATAGGCCATATTTGATAAAATATAGAGTTTACAAAAATATAATCATTACATTGACTTATCATTTATTAAGATCCATTTTTCTAAAAATACCCGCCTTTTTTTTGTATTGGGTTTTGTCTTGAAAGTAAATATTGAAATAACAAAGGGTAGTATAGGAAACTTAAAAAAATTATGATTTAACTTTTCAAAATTGAAAAATATTTTAGGACAAAAAAAAAAAACAAAAATTATCTATCTTTATAGGACGGAAAGAATATATAAAAGGCTTACAAATGATTAATCTAGAATGTTTTTGACACCGTAGTTGGGCTGATTTAGTCTTTTTTTTTTTTTTTTTTTTTGATAAAATCAGTTGGCCTGGTTGAATGATAAGTCAAGACTATTATGGGGTGGAGAAAGTGAGATCAAATTTATCAGATAATTTTAATATAAAAAATAGTTAAATCTATATTATACTATACTATAAAGAGGAGCACTTGATGATGTGGTTTCTCCACAGTCATGCCCTCCAAAATCTAACCTCCTCATCATTTTTGGCCCACACTACAAAGCCTTAATGATGTTATCTTCTCTCTTCTTCTTCTTCTTCTTCTTCTTCCTTTTTTTTTTTTTCATACAGCCTCTCTCTCTCTCTTTCTCTCTCTCTCTTCCGTGCACACACTCTCTCTCTCTTTTTTTCTTCCTTCCCTCCTTATGTTTTCTCTTCTTTTTTTTCATTCTTTTTCCACTCTTTTGCTGCCTTCTTCCATACGCCTCTCTCTCTATCCTCCTTTCCTCTCTCATCAGGTACTCTCTCTCTCTCTCTCTCTCTCTCTCTCTCTCTCTCATTTCAAATATTGAAATGGGGGTGGGTGGGGTTGCTTTTCTTGCTCTTTGATGTATGGCCATGCTATTAAATGTTTAAGTTTTGAATTTTCTTTCGCATATTTTTTTATTAGACAATTTAGCTATCAAACCTAAATTTTTTATTTAAATGCCTCTGCAATTTGAGCCGTCCATTTCCTAAATAAATTATTTATATTTTGTTGTCCATTTTCAAGGTTTCTTTAATCACTTTTGTACTAGCTTTAGAAATTTGATTGGAGAGGTTATTGGTATAAAGGAAAGTACTCTCCATTCACAATACTCTTTTAAACATTGTCTACCTTTTTGTCATGCAAATGTGCTATGTTTTTATGTATTCTTATTCTTTTCAAGAGTAGTTGATAGAAATTGTTTACTGTTTGATTTTTTTGTTCTTTTTCCTTCATTAATCTCTTTGAAAAGTTTTTTTCCCCATTTTTAGGTACATTTATGGCAAAACTACTTAGTTGATAATCTAATTGAAAGGAAAAAAAAAAGGGGGGGGGGGGGTGGGGTGGGGGAAAAGAAAAAAAAAAGAAAAAAAAAGAAGAGTTCATGTGAATATACCATGGGCTGATTGAAATGGAGAAAGTTTCCTCTCTCTTTTTCTATGTAGGATTTTAGATACCATTCTTAACCTTTTGGCTAAGGTTTCGTGTATTTGTACTTATTAGCTAGTGTATAAGATTTTAGATTCTCCTCTCTCAAATTGTTATGTTAAGTGACTTATGGTGATATCTATATTTAATTATGGCATATCCCAATTAGGTTTGTTATTTACATAGATTGATTTTTATTTCTTTTCTCCTTTAAAACCAATTGACGTTCTTTCAAATTTTAAGAATGTCTAATGTTGAAATATATATTTAATTACAATCCTGTTAAGGGGTGTTACACATTGATTTATGAAAGCTCTAATTTTTCCTCTCTCTCTCTCTCTCTCTCATTCTCTCTCTCCAGTGTTATATACACATGTAATTCACATACAAATGACGCAACACACAAAAGTGGTAGTTGTGATTTTTATTTCTTCCATATCTAATTGTACTTTCTTTCTGAATGATAATTAAAATACTTTATATTGATACTTATATATTAAACTGTATTGTGTTCCTAATTATTTTGGATTATTGATATGAATTGATTTTTCAAAGTTGTGATTTCTTCTTTTTCTCTTTCTAAAACCAATTGAAGTGCTTTTGGATAGGTTATTAATTACAAAATGTCTCATATGGACATTTGTGAAGAATATGAACTAGTGAGGCACCAGTTGAGGAATTGTTTAATTACCATTAGTCTCATTTCTTTCACTTAAGTTGTAGAAAGGAGAATCTTGATTATAAGACTAACACTAAGGGGTTGTTTGATAAACTTGAAAACCTGACTAGCTAAATTTGATCGTTTTTAATTTCGTGCTGGTTGGTAAATTAGCTAGACTAAGAGTGAATAATTACATTTTTTATGCTTATATAAGTACTTTAAATAAAGTTATTGTTTGATTCCCAGGCATCACCCGGGGTTTCTACTAGAGATCCCAGGGTTTCTACTAGTGATCTCATAATTAGGAAATGAACCAGCCTAGTGATTAGTTGTGGATACATTAATAAACAGATAATGTAAGTTCAAATTTTACCTGACACAAAAAAAGAGAAGGGGAAACTTGGGATCAATCATTTCCTTTCAGCCAAAGTTTTACGTTGAATGACATAAACATAAATTGAATGATATATAAAATATTTTAATTAAACTATATTTTATTTACATAAATTACAATAACAACCCATTAATGCATGAGATATAACCTTTAATACAACTTAATTACGTCACACATGCATCCTCACTTCAAAAAGATTTTATATACAGATGTTGGATAAGCAAATTTAAACACGTTGAGTATCCCGATATAGGGGACTCATTTATATTTGATGGACGCATGCCTCTCTATACGGGGATTGTATAGAGAGGCATAAGCCATAAGGGTAGGGCACGGGGGCAAAAATAATTTAATGAATGGATTTGAGGGAAAGAAAACAATAAATTAAAGAAATGTGGTGCTATCATAACTTTAATTACGATATCAGTACTCAGTCTCAAGTCTTAACATTTGCTCCTCTTTTCCCTCATTTTCTGGTCTTAAGAGTGCATTTGAATACAGTATTTTCAAGAGAAATTTGTGAACAGGAAGGGATTTAAATAAGTAAATTGGATGCTCAAAAACCCTTCTCAAGATTCAATATCTCAAGAAGTGCTTTTCGAAAAATATTTTTAAAAAAAGGCAATTTAGACAAAATAACCCTCCCCACCTCACCCCCACCAATCATAAGTACAAACTCTCCACCATGTATCACCACTGCCACTGCCATCGCCACCTCGTCCATCACGTAATGTACCTCCATACACTTCTATTACTCAATATCACCAACCATTTATTTTCATCACTAACCTTATGGGATTTGTTAAGTCTACACAACTTTGTCACTTACTAATTTGGGACAAAGCACAAGGATGGAAATTTTTTTGTAAAATTGATAATCGTGGGATCACAATGATATATACATGTGTGTCGTGAGGCAAAAGTTAAGGGTTGGAGGATTGGTAGAGAGAGATGAGAGTGAGAAAGAAAAAAAAAAGGGCTTAAATATGATATAAATTAAGGGGAATATCGAGAAAGTTGTATCTCCTTATAAGAAGGCCAAAGCTTGGGCTTGGACGGGAGTAACAGCTTGGATTCTACATTATCGGTGCCCGAGGAGGCCCAGCACACTAGAATCTATGTACAGATAACATGCCTTGGACCAAAATAGTGATGTCCAATAGGGACATTGCAAATTGACATCCCTTCAGGGCTAATTTCTTTGGGAGTAACAAAAATTGCTGAAGGGGCAAATTTTTTGTCAAAATCTCTTACTCAAATGATGTGATGACAGTCACAATAATCCATTCTTTTTTTAATGGAATTTTAATTGGTTAACCATGCTGTCATCTTATTTGGGCAAAAATTTTCAACTACATTAGGATACATTGGGGAACTTGGATCTGAAAGGGTCGGATTTTGATTTGGGGCATCCAAATCCTTTATTTGGAAACATTTTAGGTAAATTGTATAAAGCCCCCCTTGAAGCATGGAGGTATTAACAGATAACCCTCCTTATGTTTTAATTTTGTCAATGTGCCTCCGAGTTCAATTGGAAGACAAAATCAATTGTCGATGGCCACCCAATTGGCTATGATGTAAGTGAAGGTTCTGGCGATTTTGGGTAACACGGGTCCGTTAACGGTATCATGCGTAGTCATGTAATTAATTTTCGTTAAATTTCATCAACGACGAGTGACGGTGAGGCACATTGACAAAAATTAAAACATAAGGGAGACACATTAACAAAATTAAAATATAAGTAGGTTATCTGCAGACCCCTCATACCGTAAACCCCCCATACTTTAGGAGGGTTATATGCAATTTGCCCAACATTTTGATCATACGGATTTGGACTTGGACTTAGATCTAAAGGAGACGGATTTGGATTCGCAGCCTAAAATATTGTTCCCATGTGTCACACAAGCACCCATTCCCATTAGGTATGCCTAAAAATTTTACTAGATTTACTCTCCGATTGGTGCGATCATACAATCCTTCTTTAAACTTTCAACAAGAAACCAAAATAAAGAGCCAAATCACATCATTCAATCCTTGGTTAAATTTAAACGAGAAGGATACAAACTTTAATATTGTCATTCACATTAGCACGTAAGACCGTGAGACGGGTGGGTGGATAGATCTAGAAATTAAGCATTTCTCTTGTCACGCCCAGGGGTTCAACCAAAACGGACATCATGCATGGCGAAAGTTGGCAAACCTTGTGTACTTTATTGTTATCTAGTAAATTATTCTAGCAATGCTCAACCCCTCCTTTTTTTTCTTTTTTTTTGGGGTGTAGTACAAGTACCAATATAATACAAAGTATCAATTTCCTGAATCAAGCACATCCCTAAAGGGGATGATGATTAGGTGTACACATATTGATCAATATAGCTAGCTTATAGCAATATCCGTATGAGCGGTTGTATTTCGTGTATTAATAGGTTATGAGATACATCGGGTTTATGCACGGGATAAACCCCCAATGCATAATGTTAATAAAACTTATATTAATACATGCTGACCCTTAAAGGTTGTTTTTTATTGTACAAATTTATACTTGATTTGGAACTCTAATTCTATAATTCTCCAATTCCAATTCCAATTCCAATTATTCCCTTTTCCATGCAACGAAGTACCAAACACAACGAAAAAGAAAAAAAGGAGGGACTAATGGGAGAGTTTATAGCAAGGGAAATAAATACATCCTTATCATAGTGTATCCATAGACTAATGTTCGTATGTAATTGACTATTTAAGATGGTATTGACGGTTTAAGATGGTAACAATTTATTTGAGGAGAAAAACTCCCATGTAACTGTGATATGGGTAGGTAATGTTACAAGCCAATGAAAACCAAGTAAATTGAGATTATTAGTATATTTTTTAGTTCATAATTTCACTTCTCTTGACCCTGTAACGCCACTTAGCCGTCACACTAATATGGAAAGACTCACTCAGTTTGAGGATCAGCCTTTGACCCTGTTTGCCTGTACTTTTGATGTCAAGCACACTAGTGTCGTTAAATGGGATTTGGTTCTAAGAATTGGACTCTGTTTTCATCTCCTCGGACAACACACTGCTTGTCAGATTCTTGGAACCGTGTGGTGCTATAACTTGTCTCAAAGTTCTTTCCAAAGTTAGATGGAAGTAGGTTAGAAAAAATTAATATAATCCAAACACCACCCACAATCAACTACGCCAAAAAAACATTGCCCATCACTCATCAGTTAGACTCCCAGAGCAAACAAACTCATCCCACTATTTTTATCTTCATTCTTCAATTCATCAGATGAAATTACCCATGTCTCAGAACCCCCAAAAAATCCCACAAAACCAGCTTAAACTGAAGAAAAAACCAGCCCATGCATAATGGATTCATCGGCAAAACCATTGATCTCTCTGCTCTCTCATACACTGATTATACTTTTCCTCTGTTTTGCTCCCTTCTTACCATCTGTCAAATCCATACCAGACTACAACAGCTTAGTATACAAAACTTGTGCAAACCAGATATTCACGACTCAATCTGGTGATTCTTACGCACAAACCCTTTCTTCCCTTTTCCAAGCTCTCATTTCTCAGTCCTCAAACTCCAAGTTCTTTAAAACCACCGCAGGCGACGAACAGACCGCCATGTCCGGTCTCTTTCAATGCAGAGGAGATATAAGCGACGGCGACTGCAGAGACTGCGTGGGCACAATTTCTGAAATCGCAAACAACTTGTGCGGCGAAACGGTCGCAGCTCGGATTCAGCTTTTTGGGTGCTATATGCAGTATGAGTATGAGACTGATGAGTCGTCGTCGCCGGACAATTCTGGGTCGCCTGAATTGCTTTATAAGACTTGTGGGGAATCTATGGCGACGGCGGAGCCAAGTGGGTTTGGAGAGATGATGGCGGCAGCTTTTGCGGCAGTGGAAAGCGGTGTGGTGAGTAACAATGGGTTTTACAGAGTGGAGTATGAAAAGGTGGTAGTGTTGGCGCAGTGTGGGGGGGATTTGGGAGGATGTGACTGTGGTGAGTGCGTGAACAATGCATTGCAGATAGCAAAGGATGGATGCCAGAATTCAGTTTCTGGCCAAATTTATATGGACAGTTGCTTTGTGATCTACACCTATTATCCAGATGGGATACCCGGGGACTCGCAGCCAGGTAAACTCAAAATTTCTGTTGTCAATGGTGGCAAGGGTGCCTCAAAGTTCAAACCCTTCTTCTCCCTCCTGAAATCAGAAAAACTAAAGCATACAATTTTTGACACAATTATGGTAGGATCCACAAAGTCACCTGTTTCAGAAAAGGAAATGATATATACAAACACGTTACGTATAATACTAAAATACAACACTTTTTGTGGCATTATATGTATGAATAAAAATTCATTCAATTTATTTAACAAATCTCTTTTTTGCTAATGTGGGTTGGGTGTTATGGGAAAGGTGCTTCATATAGCACCGCCTTTTTAGAAAAAGCTGACATGCCAGACCCGAAAAAACTAGCTTGTGTCCAAAATTATACATAAAAATTAGACCTCAATTATTGACCCATATTCTTCACCCAAAATAAAATCTCAATTTGTTGTGGCACAAGTTTAATGTGCAGCAAGAAACTATTTTTTTTTTTTTTTTTTTTAAATCTACAAGAAATTAGACTTGTTAAAAATGAGTTGTGTTTTAAGTTTTGAAAACACAACCCCATCATACTGGATTTTATTTTTAGTAAATAATAAGGATCAAACAGCATTTAATATCCTTAACAATTATCCCTTGTTCATGACCCTTGATCAAATTTTGTCAAAGATTAGAGATCTTCTTTTTTTCTCTTTATTTCTACATGAATTTTATCTTATGAACATGGTCTTTCCCCATCTTAGACAAAATCAGTTTTTTTTTTTTTTTTTTTCTATTTTTTACAATTTTTTTTTCTTTTTCTTATCTTCATATTGTCTGTTTCCACATTATTCAGTCCACTGATACCAATCATATGTTCTACTATCCATTGAAAAAAATAATAATATATATGTTTTACAGAGGGAGGAGGAGGAGGAGGAGGAGGAAATAATACAGGGAAAACAATGGCAATCGCTGTGGGTGCGGTAGCAGCTATCTTTTTTGGGTTTCTTTTTTTGGCTTTCCTCAAGTCTCGGGGAAAGAAAGATGAAGGTGAGTTTACATGCATTATTTATGAACAATTTATGTTCTCTTTTTCTTTTTCATTTTCTTTTGTCATTTTTCACAAAGCCGAGTCAAGATTCAAGTCTAACTAGGCTTTCCCTTTGGAAAGAGGATAGGTATTGTCAAGGGCGGATCTAAGATTTTTTTTTTTTTAATGGTCGTACTTAAGAATCTATTGATAAACTAAACTTGAACTTTATATAATCTACAAAAGTGAATTTTTATTATATTTACCTCTCAAATTCAAGAAAGTAATGATTTCAAAATTTTAATCTTAATATTTATAGAAAGTGTGTATATATTTTCTTTTTTTTTTTTTTTTTTTTTTTAAAAAAAATATAAGAAACTGAATTGTATTCAATATAAAAAATTACAATGTGGACAAGGTGTCTAAAAAGGAATTTTGAACGAAACCAAGAAAGACTTCTAAGTAGCCTCAAAAATATCATAGTCTTTACAAGCAATATATAATATACTTCCCAAAAAATCACCTAATTAACATGCATGGGTATTTCACATAAGGTGTCATTGGGGTCTTTCATCAAACAGTTTGCTTACATCATTGATGCAAGCTCAACATTTAGCATGACTCAACATTATCAGATACCCAAATAGACATATATAACAATGAAGAATATTTAAACAAATGAGTTTAAATAACCAAAGGAAAACGAGAAAAACAAAGAAAGCAAAAGCAAAATGCTACCAGAAAACAGCCCACCGAGAGAAAAACAATGAGGGTTAGACATTTTAGTAATTTTACGAGATATAACTTGTCTAAATTAAATTTTTTTAATAATATCAAAATTTTCAGTCCACAGTGGATCCACCCTTGGGTACCACATCGGAATTTGATTAATGGAAAGAGTATATTCATAGGAGGAATATGCCTTATGGTCGAATCATGTGCAACATGCATGAGTAGATCCCACAGCGCGATAGTTGGATCGCTGCAACTGTGGATAACATCTCTCTTGTTTTGTTTTTATTTTTTATCTTTATTGTTATATGATATCACGTTAGTACAGTGCACAAAAATTGAGATAGAGTAGTGTTGTTTACGTTGGTCTTGAAGCCTTCATGACAATATGATGCATTGAGGGGTGTATTAATTAATTAATTAATTATTTGGTGCAGATTATTGAAAGGAGGAAGACCTTGTTGGGTGGGTTACTTTGTTGGGTCCTCTCTTATGACATCTTGCGCTGGTGGTTACAATTGGTTGAGAAAGGCATTCTAGATGAGTACATCAGAGCCGTTGGGAAGTACATTGGCTTTTATTATGTAAGAACATTGTTCGATTTCTAACTAGGATAGAGTTGTTGGGGACAGATAGTCATATAGGTAGGTATAACCATTTGTTGCAAATGAGCTACTGCGTTTACGGGTGCCATGAAAAATGGGACACCCAACCCCTACACCCCTACCCCCCCCCCCCAACAAAAAGAAAAAAGAAAAAAAAGTCTAAACTTTTTAATTAGTTGGAAAATGATATTGTAAGTTGTTGCATCAATCATCGCTATATCTAAGTAGATAGAAATTTTTTGACAGAATGTGACCCTCTAAAATTTCAATTTAAAATTCTAGTTAAAAATTTAGATTTTGGTTAACCAAATATTGAATTTGGTTAACCAATTTGAGAATTTTTTTTTTTAAAGGCAAAATGTGATCATTTTTCACTTTAATTATAATCTTACCATTGACATATCAACGGACAAACGAATTAGGTGTGTGAAACTGGTAACTTTAGCTTTTTCCATTATAACATACACCATAATTAAACGCAAATTTTCCAATAGCTTTTAGCATTTTTCCATGGTAAAATCACAACCAAATACAAATTTCTCATGAGGGAGTTGGATCGCATTCGTGATATGATAATAAACAGTCAAATTTATTCTCAAAGAGTGTATTAATATGGGCCACCTATGTCCAGTGAAAACTTCTTTCATAGAATTGGTGCCAAGAATTCGACTATCACTTTGGAAAAAAAAAGAAAAAAAAAAGAAAGAAGGAACGAAAGAAAGAAAGATGGATAGATAGAGATTTGAAATAATTAATATTCACCAATGGAGGTTGGCCTGAGTGGAAGGGGCTTTAGTCAGTTAAGCATGGGGTCTCGGATTCGACTCTTTATAATTCTTGTGAATGCAGCAAACTTTCTTGGGAGAGGTCCTTTCTTCGGCGCCTGACAGTACCTCGAAGGATTAGTTCTACTTGGGGACACCTTGGGAATCCAAAAAATAAAAATAATAATAATTAATATTCAAAATATAAGGGTTTAAGAAATTTGGTAAATTTTTGAAAGATAAGCCTCAATCAGCAATCCAATCATCTTAACAAAATCTCTTTATTCTCTTAAATCCCAATATTTTGAATGTTGATTAGATTGATTTTCCGTATTTTTTAACAGTGATCATGTTTTTCATTGATATTCTCCATCAAGAACTTAAATATCGATATCAATAGATATATTATCAAAAATCTCGCTATTGATTTAAAGATATGATAGAAATTATTAATTAAATAACGTTTGAATCCTGTCAACAACACTAAAAAATGTTGAATCCTATAAGTAGGAAAATGTTTTTTGACATCTCTTAACAATCTCCTAAATGAATCTTCAATGACGTGGTATGAAAACAAATTAAGAATAGTATTAGTAGGTTCTACTACTCCACCTCTACTTTTACGCCGCATAATAAAAGGCTATTTTGGTAACCTGTTAAGGGTTGAATAGCATTACCCATAAACTTTTCGACATTGGATAAAATCTATACATGTCATGTCTTGCAGTCTTGATACAAAATTTTTATTATTATTATTATTATTATTATTATAGGCAAATGATAGCAAATTAAAAAAAAAAGCTTAAGGTCATTTCTAATCTTGCCTTCTTCAAACAAAGCAGAATAAGGTAAGTTGAAAATAAATATTAAATCAAAGTGATTACAATGGACTGCCCAGTTCATAAACAACATAATTAATCCTAAATATAATTAGCAACGGACTTATTAAAATAAACTAACAAAATTCAGGTATTCCGAATAATTTAGTGAATGCATATGAAAGGGGGAAGCAGCCTCTCACATCAACTAATCATCAAAACAGGACGGATTTATGCGGACCATGGCCTTATACCACCTTCCAAGTGGGCTCCAAACGGGCACACCAGCAAGGGCTATAAATCCATATCCAGTACCGTATCTCCACGCGGAAGAAAATGGAAAAGAAGGTACAAGCCGCTCATCCGTAGTGAAATAGACCGCGAGTCCTAATCAAAAGTACCGACCTCCGCAAGCTGGTGCCGTCTCAAGAAACACTAATCACACCATAATTATAATTCCTCGTCAAGAGTAAATACCATGGGTTCAGTTGGTTGTCCAATTTGAAATTAAACAATAGAAGAAACTTTATATAGAATTGAAAGAACAATTCATCATATTAAATTAATGGGGAAATTGTTGATTAATCAACTTTTTAGTAAGAGTGTTTTTAACTCAATTAATCAATGAGATTGAAACTTATTTATTAATTAGTCACACATTTTTTTAAATTCCTTTATTTACCATTATTATTATTAAAGGCACTCTTTTTTTTGTTATTAAGGGCATTCTATGTAATTAATTTAGTTTTTTAATATTATAATTTTTAAAAACTTATAACTTAACAATCTACATATCCGTTTTTTAAAAAATTATATTTTTGGAACCTACTCGTCGACTTCTTCGAAAAAAATATCCATATTCATTAGGTAATTATTATAAAAAAAAAATTAAAACTATAAAATTTTACTATATGACACACTTCATAAAATTATAAAATTTTACTACTTTACGAAATAGTAAATTTTACAGTGAAATAATAAAATTTTACTACTTTACAAAATAAATTTTACAATGAAGTAGTAAAATTTTATAGTTTTGTATGGTTTACTTCGTAAAATTGGTTTTATGAGAATATCATCCTAATTAAAGTCAATATAACCTGTAAAGTAAAGTCATATTGTTTTAAATACAGTAAATGAAGCTTTTTTTTTTTTTTTTTTTTGTTCAGAACTTGAATTGCAACTCTTGAAATAAAAAACTTAAGAAATTACAGAGAAATTGTTTGATTGCCCAAAATGAACCCTAGCACCAGATTGCACCATCCACACCTTATTCTCTCTTAATCGAGCCCTCTTTCGAAGATCATCATCTCCACAACACAATCAATCATCATCTTCACAGCACCAAATCACCAAATTGCACCATCCACACCTTCTTCTCTCTTGGTCGAGCCCTCTTTTGCAGATCAGCATCTCCACAACACAATCATTCATCATCTTCATAGCACCAGATCACCAGATTACACTATTCACACCTTCTTCTCTCTTAGCTACTTTGGATTTGATGATCGTAGAACAAAGATGAAGAACACAAACAACCTCATGGTTGAACAAATCTAGTTAGAAAAGAACCAAATCTGGTGGTGATGCTCGACGGTGTGGTGCTCATGCTTGTCAATGTGGTGGTCATACTTGCTGGTGATTAGTCAGAGAACAAAGGAGGGAGGAACCAAATCTAGTGGTGATGCTTGATGGCGTGGTGGTCATGTTTGCTGGTGACAAATCAGAGACATAAGAGAGAGAATGAGGGGAGGAAGAACATAGACATGGGTTTCAAAGGGTACTTTTGTCAAATTATGGGTAAATGGACTATTTGAGTTAAAAAAAAGAATTGCTTGACTAATTGCCAAATAAGTTATATATTATGGACTAGTGGCCAAATCCCCCTAAATTAATAAATTCAAGAAAATGATGGTCATTATAAAAAATAATGGTGAAAATTCAAAATAGTGGCATTTCATAAAGGGTAGTGATAGGGGGGACGACTAATAGAGGACGAAAGGTGAGACGAAAGGCTCTCTTAAACCTAATTGGTGAGTTCCAATAACACCGTTAACACCACCAAAACACATTCAAAAGAGGATATCCCCTATTTTCGCGGTTTCTTAGATACGTTCCGCAATTATCTGAAACGAGATAATAGGGTTTTTGCTCATACCATTCGTAACCTCATTCTTCTACACTGAAAAATCGTGTTGCGTGGTGGTCTTGTCTATCTGAAAGGGGTTTTGAAGGCTTTAGAAAGAGTTATCTGAAATCACAGAAAGGTATGATTTTTAAGGCAAACGATTTGGGTTTTTTATCTTAAATCACCGGCAAAATAAAGTCATTATGTTTGCGTGGTAATCTTCTCCATCAAAACAAGCAACGCAGTTGGATTGTGAGGGTTATCTGAAACGGGTGTAAATGGGTTCTGCTCAGACGGTGAACTGTCGCTAGTCTTCTCCCTCCTACACCTTTAAACGCTTCCCAAAAGCCATTGGCGTGGACTGATTTACCGTCAAAACACACTCAAATAGAGCCATAGTGTTCATCACCATCGAATCATAGCAGCGGCACCGTCACAAAGGGAGTAGAGAACCGTAAAGGTAGCGTTTTTTAAATAGAAAATTGTGTTTTTTTATCTTGAAAATTTTTTCTACTTGTTCCTTCTTCTATTATTTAGGGTTTTTATTTGATTCCCCCAATTTGTCTAGGGTTTTCATTTGATTCTATTATTTAGGGTTTTTTTCCATCTCTGTTTATGTAATTTTACATTGCCACTTTATGGGGGTGTCCATGTGTGGAGTTATTCAGGTCATTAAAACCAAGATGACTGAGCCTAGAAATAGCCTATACAGGTTTCGACGGTGAATGTAGGGCATTAACTGAACTGCATAATTAAGTTTGAAATCACAGAAAGGTATGATTTTTAAGGCAAACGATTTGGGTTTTTTATCTTAAATCACTGGCAAAAATAAAGTCATTATGTTTCCGTGGTAATCTTCTCCATCAAAACAAGCAACGCAGTTGGATTGGGAGGGTTTTCATTTGATTCCCCAATTTCGTATTATCCCTTAAGTTGTTATCTGGTTTTTATGCTAATTAGGAGATTGTGTGGTGTTTGAATGCTTCAACATTTAATGTACAGGATTTTATCTCTTCTTATGTTGCCTTCTGCAAGAATTGATTATAGTTATGAGGAAAACAATTTTCAACCACTCCGACAAAAGCTAAGATGCCATGTACATGAATTCGCATAAAATAATTGGTGGCCTTGTTTTGTGAAAGTGGCTGAACTCGAATTTGGACAAGATGTCTATTACGAAATTTATATAAAAATATGGTGGGAAATGGGAAAATTCAACAGTTTGTGATAACAATCTGACACATTTGATTATAATTTGAGACCTTGAGTATAATTTGACACCTTTGATTATAAATTTTTTGTTTAAGATTTGAATTCAAAATTTTTGTATTCCTGATCTTTAATAACATTATAACAGAACTATGTGCATCAGTTCTTCAGTCTTCCTTGTTGTGCAGAGCAATTTCCAAATATCTGAAGCCAAATTCAAAGCGAACCCATTGAGGAGCACATGGTGAAAGGTGCAGAATTTTTTTAAAGATAATATAGTCTTTGTTAAACTTTCCCCAATCTTTTAAGGTTTTTTTTTTTTTCCTATCAAGAAGACTTATCTATGCAATTGAATTAATTTTCAAGACGAATTTGTGTGTTATCTTAAAATTATTCGGATAACTTATGTGGTTTTTGTAGGACAATGTTGAACTGTAGTTATTTATCAGACAGTGGATAGTTTCCCCCCCTCCCCTGCATTGTTAACCTACTGTCTGGTTATTATCTTAAAATGTTTACTTGATACATTCAGATAAGTTGGACTTATTATCTACCCGCTGTGTGTGTTTTTATCTTAAAATATTTGGATAACTTATGTGGTTTTTGTAGGACAATCTTGAACTGTAGTTATTTATCAGACAGTGGGTAGTTTCACCCCCTCCCCTGCATTGTTAACCCACTGTCTGGTTATTATCTTAAAATGTGTACTTGTTTCATTCATATAAATTGGAATTTATATCTACCCACTGTGTGTTTTTTGTAGGACAATCTTGAACTGTAGTTCTTTATCAGACAGTGGGTAGTTTCACCCCCCTCCCCTGCATTGTTAACCCACTGTGTGGTTATTATCTTAAAATGTTTACTTGTTACATTCAGATAAATTGGACTTATTATCTACCCACTGTGTGTTTTTTTATCTTAAAATACATGGATAAATTATGTGGTTTTTGTAGGAAAATCTTGAACTGTATTTATTTATCAGACAGTGGGTAGTTTTACCCCCTCCCCTGCATTGTTAACCCGCTGTCTGGTTATTATCGTAAAATGTTTACTTGTTACATTCAGATAAATTGGACTTGTTATCCACCCACTGTGTGTTTTTTGTAGGACAATCTTGAGTTGTAGTTCTTTATCAGACAGTGGGTAGTTTCACCCCCCTCCCCTGCATTGTGAACCCACTGTCTGGTTATTATCTTAAAATGTTTACTTGTTATCTATAGCAGCTTGTTATCAAGTTTGCAAAATGTTTAAAATTAATAAGATATGATTAATTGTTGTCAAGATAACTCACAGGCTTGCTAGAATAGCTAGGAGGCAATGTCCTATTCGGTTGACATTAGATGATTAGCTGTTTTTTTGGATTGTTCTTCCTTTTGGGACTGTTTATATCATTATCTGTTTCGTTGTTCTCCTAGTTGCCTTATAATTTTAGTTGTGGCCTGCTGTGGTTTAGGATTTGTTTCAGTGAGTAGAGACTCTTAATTTGTTGTATTAGCTGCTTCTCCGTGGTACCATAGAAAGACCCCTTACTTAATATACTGACTTTATTTGGTTTTTGACTTCACCAAACAAAGCCCCCATGGTCTATGGAAAAAATGAATTTTCAAAGAATGCTAGTTGTTACATCCTTTAGTTTAAATCAAAGTTTATGGCTGCATTCCTTAGTTTAGGTCAAATATTTGTAAATTTTTTCTGTTTTGATCTGCAGAAAAATAAAACTCAAGATAAACTAAGAAAAGAATCCTAGCAAGAATATGAAACAATTCGAAAATCGGACACAAAAAGTCATCAAATTGATTAATTGATCTGCATGTTGTAAACATAATTAAAAAAAAAAAAAAAATCTTATAGCCAGGTGATTTATTGATCAATCTAATCCATTAATCGATCGGTAGTGGGCTGATATATGCTGAGACCAATCATGTGTTGCAGTGTATTAATCAATTGGTTGATTTCTCCGACGGATTGATCGATTGCATACCAAGGATAAACAAAAGTCTCAGATATGCAATAAATCAATCGACGAACTTAGTTCTTCAAAAGTAAAACCTTTTTATCTATGCCTGTTATGTGGTGTTATCTTAAATTTTGAATGATAACTTTGTTGCGTATCAATTTGCCTGTTATGTGTTATCTTAAATTTTTTACTAATAACTTTGCTGCTTATCTATGCCTGTTGTGTGGTGTTATCTTAAAGTTTTGTTCAAAAACCCTATCTGAGTAATACGTAATTGGATGTGTAATGCAAACAGATGCTTGTGTGTATATATTTGTAATCATGTTTATTCATTTATGTAGGTGGGGTAGGTAGTCTAAATCCACGAAAGGGGAAAAATTACTACCCCCAATATAGATCTAAGTTGGTTGCACTATTTGAATTTTTCCGGGGATTGAAGTTAACCAAGAGGCATATCAAAGTTTTCAAGATAACCCCTTTTTGGTATATGTTTGAAGCTTTTATATTCAAAAAAATTGAAGTAAAAGCTTGCCGAAAATATGACGATGATGTTATGTGCATCATCCAAACATTTGATGGAAAAATGAAGCAATTTAAGATAGGTGGAGTGTACATTCCATTGCGAGAGACCGACATTGCTCTTGTATTTGGAATTGTTTCAGGGGAAACAAAATTGAAAGATGTTCCAACAATTAAACAATGTGAATCCCGATTTTACTCACGAAGGTTCAATCATCGAGAAAAGCTCGAAGGTCCTGTTATAAAGAACAAGATAGTTGAAGCTACTAAAGGGGTGACTGATGTGGATGTAGAAGACACTGTGCGACTTTGTTGTTTGTATATCTTCATCAATTTGCTTTTCTCGTCTTCTGGGCAACATGTAAGTTGGGAGCTTTGTAGCACAGTTGAGGATTTGGGATAAATGAAAAATTATGCTTGGAGTATTGAGATATTAGAACACGTAAGTGGTCACTTATGTGGGAAGCATATGAAACCTACGAGTGTGGCTGGATGTGTTATAATTTTGTTGGTGAGTCTGAGTTTCTTTACCATAAAGAAATGATAAATTTTTGTATATGTTACAAAATGAGTTGCTACTATATAACACATACTTATTGTGTGCTTTCTTTTTTTTTTTTTTTTGTTTTTTTTTTTTTTCAGTATTGGTTATGTGAACATACAATGATACTGAAGGTAGAACACATAGGGATGTTCCCAAGATTCCTCAAATGGGATTTGTGAAAACTACATGACATTTTGAGAATACTTGATTTGTCAAGAATAAAAGAAGAGAAGGTATAATTTTGTTTCATGTTTTGATTTGCAGATATTTTGGGAAATAAATTATCTTATTATGTCATTAAAAATTTGTTACATGTATATTGTTTAAAAATTTAAGATATGCACATCCATTCTCTAATAAATGATATTATTGTTTATTAAAAATTAGGTAAGTGTTCAAGAGTTGAAACCAACCATGCATGAGATCCAAAAAATGGAGGCGTTGAGGACCATGATGGATCAAAAGTTGGAGATAAAAGAGGAGGAAATGGGAGAAGAAGCTATGGTGCACGCAAAGGTCCAACTTAGAAAAAAGACAATGGGTAGTAGGACTCCGGTTGTCTTCACAAATGCAAGTGAGATGCAAAAGTCAACAAAGGGGAAATATGCAATCAGTAGATTATGTGATCATGCCCCCTCAGAAGCATCTCATCTGAAAAAAAGAGTGGAAGAGCTGACAGAAAATTGTAATATTTTGAAGAATGCAATAGAAAATCTTGTGCAAGAAAAAACCTAGCTTAGTAAAAAAAATTCAGAGTTAGAGGAACAAATGAAGAAGTTGGAGTTTGAAAAAAGAGATCTAGAACTCAAGATAATTCATTTAGAAAAAGAAAAAGAATGTTTGCTAGCTGCTGCCAATAAATGTGATGCTGCAAATGATGATTTGCATGAACAACTAGAAGAAGAAGTGTGCCAAATGGTAACACAACCGCTTGTTGTTCTACAAACTGAATCAGCAGCTAAAATTGAAAAAAAGAATCAACTTTTGCACTCAAAAACTAAGGAAGTGGAGGAGCAAAACGCGAAAGTTGATTCCCTAAGTTCAAAGGTGGATGCCCTTACCTCAGAACTGCAAAAAGTGCGTCAAGAGAATGAAGAAATCAAGCAGAGATCGATGATAGCTGGCATCAAGACAAGAACAAGAAAAGGGAACGTTGACCCTGATTTTGAATACAACATTCCAAGGAAGGCCCAAAGAATATCTGAAAGAGGAAAAGAAAAGGCATTGGAAACAGCAATGGACTTAAAAACTGAAGTGGTAGATGTTGACAATATGGAACAAACAAAGGATACAATTGAATCTACCAACTTGAAGATGCCAATAACTGAAATCAGAAGACACCTGACTGAAGGAGATATGGGGAAAATTTCAGATTTGATATCTTTGGATAATGGCACGTAAGTATACAATATTTGAACTATGAAACTAACCAATATTGATATATGGTTTTTGAAGCCATGAATTTTACTAAAACTTTTTTGCACAAATAGACAGTTGGTAGTCACCCCCATCCCAACGACCCATTAGTTGCACAATGGATGGTTCACACCCCCATGTATTTATATAACCTGCCAATTTGTTATCATAATTATCTTAATAAGTGTTATTTATCTTAAAAGTTTGCTCTTCTGAACTTGCAATAGAGCATCAATCTTATAATATTTCTTATGTTCATCAACGAGGTTGTTGTCTTGGTTACCAAGATAGTTATCTTATTTAGATGTGTTGATTAATATGAAAGTGGTGGTTTGTCTTCTCTTTGTTTAATATGTTGGACATGTTAAATGTGTAGTGCACTTACAGGGCATAGGGAGATCAATGGTGTGTACTTGGAAGACTTGGAGCAACTTTGGAATGACCAATCAATTAGCACTGCGGTAGGACTTTCACTATATATATTGATATATATTAATGCCAACTTCACTGTTCATTTGTTATTAAAAAAATTATCTTCTAATAAATTGAAACTATGTCATGTTGATGAAATGTGATCAATACAGGTTGTTGATGCATATGCATCTATCATTTAGCGTGAACAATATATGCGCTTTAACAGGGAGGATGTCCCAGCATTTTTCTTATCAAGTCTATGCTGGGTAAGAAGTTTACATTGAATTTTTTCATGAACACATAATCAAACATATATAAAAATGCTGGTCAATTAATAATGCTGTTATTGTATTTTGTGATAGTCCATGATTTCAGATGATAGAGATGGAAAAAAACAGAATGAGTTTGTGGATAAACAAATATTTCTAGGCGTACGCTACAAATATATGGTCTTCCCAATTGCAGCTGATAACCACTTTTCATGTCTTGTGTATGACACAATGAAGTTTGTTTGGAGGTACTACAACTCGTTACTCCCCCGGAAAAGAAAAACCGTTGAAACTCATCGAACATATGCCTTAAAATTGGTAAACAAATCTTTTTACAACACGTTAGTAGTGAAAATGCTATTGGAACTTCAATATTACAATATAGTTTACTATCTTAATTTTTGTGTAACAAAAGAAGGAGTATGTGGAAGGCTATATGGAGAGAGATGGCACTTACAAAAAGGAGCTGAAGCGCATGAAATTTGTCGTCCATTACAAATGTCCACAACAACAACCGGGCTCGTAAGTGATATTCATTATTTATTCAATCAATTAATTAGACATCGAAAACGAGAAAACTGTTTTTTTTATTAATTATATTACATTTTTACATTTTCAGCCTTGATTGTGGGGTTTTAGTGTGTTATATTATGAGGCAAATATCACGTGGCGAGGATATACAAGGTGCTCTCACAAAAGAAGAATGTTTGCAGATTTGCACAGAAATGGTGCATCAATTGTTGGACAACCACACTGTTGATGATGGCAAGGGGATAAGCAGCTTATGACCAACTAAAGAATAATCATAACTTATTTTTTTAGCACCTGTAGGATAGGATGTTTAGCAATTTTTTTGAAGGATACATCAATTAAATAATGTTTTTTGGTGTAAAATTATTTTGATCTCAGTTAACTAGTTATTAATTTTTTGTTTCTTTCTTGGAATCCAATTTAATTTAAGATAATTGTTACAACATAATACAGGTACCTCATTTGGTGAATAAGTTGTTACCTTAAGGTCTACGTATGATGATTTAAGATAATTGGGACTAGAATATAATCTAGTCTAACTAATTAAAATAAAATCTAAGTTCTACGACTATGGAAAACGTACATTGACACGGGAAAAAAAAAAAAAACAGGCAACCTTGGTCGTGTCCCCACCTTCTGCTGCATTTGATTTTGGTGCACTGGTTTAAGATAATTCAAACTCGATTAACATATAGTACTAACAATTAAGATAATTATAAGAGTGTGAACTATCTACAGTATATGCTTCAAAAAAGAGATGCATAAACACGTACAGCAAACGCAAACGTGATCGTGTACCCACACTAAACCAGATTTGTTTATACTTTTTTTTGCTTCTATTCCCATTATAATGAAAAGAAAAGTACGAAACTAACAAACTATCTAGGAATATTAAGATAAATTCACAATTCCAACTTAAAAATTTTTGTGGTGTTACAATAATTATCATAATTTTTGTTCAAAACAGAGTACTTAATACTTGAATATAAACTTAAAAAACATAAAATAAAAAACAAAAACCAAAAAAACAAACAGGAGCAGAACTACTAACACCAAATGCACCCACACTCTTCCTACCCTTATTGCCACTTGACTTGTACCTATTCGATTCAAGCCTTTTGGATGGGGGGCGACCTTTGCTACGTACTTGCAATGGTGACCGAATTCTTATACAAGGGCTACCTTCATCATCGACAATCGTGTTACAGTCATAATTCACCATATCCTCATGCAATTCTTCTAACTTTTTCTTCGCAAACTCATACATGTCATTGGATTTAATTGCCATCTCTGAAATTTTAGTAGACAAAGAAAACAAGATATCTTGACGAACCTGCTCCTCAGGGCTATCAAAGTCTTCGTAACAATTCCGAACAAAATTGTGAGATCGCTTAATGTCCTTCCTCCAACGATCAAGTATATATTCAGATGTAACTTGAGTAACATTTTTTGTAATCAACACTTTCAAAATATGCCTGCAAATGATTCCCTTGAATTCAAACAAATGACATTGGCATAAAACCTCGAACTTGTGTTCGTTGAACAAGACATTATAGACTTTTGTCTTCGAAGTTCCATCTTTTCCCTTAGAAACATCATAAACCTGGTAAGTTGAAGTGTACCCGTCCGACCCAATATAACTAACATTGCAGTATAGCATACCCCTTATCTCTGCTTGAAATTCCCTGAACATGTCATGTGTATATGCACTTTGGAACTGTTTCTCAAACTCAAAATCTGAAATCAACGGGATTGTAGATGTGAAGGAAGAAAAATCTGCAATGCTTTCGTTCTCGATCTTATTCTTCAGTGCAACATCGTACTGCTCAACGAATTGCTTCAACGTTGTACTCGAATTCACATACTTGTCGAAGAAAGCATTCATGCTTTCGCCACGTTGGGTAGTTGACATACCAGCCCAAAATGATTGTCGAACAAAGACAGGTGCCCACCTAATGCGATCCTCATACAACGAATGCAGCCACTCATTTTCGTGTAGCCTGAAATCATCAACCATCTCTCCCCATTTTCCCTCAAAATCATTGAATGTCAAGCATTCGTATACGATATATTTCATTGTTTTTTTAATCCTTTTATACTCCTTGAACCCACTCAACTTGTCTGGTATCTTCTTCATTATGTGCCATAAACAAAGACGGTGTCGGGTATTTGGAAACACCTCTGCAATTCCTGTTTGAATTGATTTGCACTGATTAGTGACAATAGCCTTTGGCGCATGCCATGACATGCATTCCAACTAACACCTGCAAAAAAATAAGATAAAAAACACAATCCCAATTATTAGTACATTCGAGTCTTCAAAATGTTATCTTATAAAATCAGGAAAACAAAATGTCAAAAATTATCTTAAAAATAATAACATGACAATAACCCTAATCCATAACTTCTATATAATATGAAGCACATACCTGAACAGCCAAATATACGAGTCAATCATTTCACATGACAACAGTGCGCAACCAAGGAGAATGGACTGACTGTGGTGGTTTACTCCAACAAACGGTGCAAATGGCATTTTGTAACGATTTGTCAGGTACGTTGTATCAAACGAAACAACATCCGAGAATGATTCATATGCAGCTCTAGACCTCGCATCAGCCCAAAACAAATTCCTCAAACGACCATCCTCATCGAAATCAAGTACATGGTAAAAATTAGGATTTCGTTTTTGCATCTTCTTGAAATAATTAGAAACAGCTTCAGCATCTCCTACTCCCAGCTTAGAATCCCAAGACTCTGCAATAAAATTCCTAGCATCCCTCTCACCGAAATTAACACGATCATAGCCCCCATTCCCAATTACAAGTGCACTATAACTTTTAACCAATGGAATCCCAGCCCTATCGTTAAGCTTTAACATTCTTTTAGATGTTGGGTCTACAATCCTATGTGAAGGAAAATGCCGAGACTTACCAGGACTTAGTCCATGATTATGTATGAGAAAAACTTTTGAAATTACATAATCGCACACACTTCTCACAACAATATTAATCTTGGCCTTACATCCCGATTTGACAGAAGGCTTAGGATTTAAAGTATTTTTCCCCTTTGATAAATGTTTGCCATTGCGCGAGCAAGCTAGACAAAAATACTTTACAATGCCGTCTTGATCACACTTCACACTGCATTTTTTAATTCCAAAACCTTCTTTCTTTGCAAATTTACTAAAAAATTGACGTGCATCATATTCGCTCCTGAATACCATGCCAACTTTTGGCTCCTCGCAGTGTTCTCCATCCACAAATTCGCCCCCATCCATATTCTATAATATGGGCATATAAATAAGTATTAGAAGTAATTCCGTATTAAGGTGGAGATGTAAAAATGAATCAATGCAATTCCAAAAATCGCACACAAATGAAAACGATTGTTCAAATATATAATCAAGATAATACAAATGAGTTTACTTGTGGTTCACTTGACAAACCCATGTCCATAGAAGGCTCTCCATAACCATCATGCTCATTTGATCCTTGCATATCGCCCACAAACGCGCTAGTATCCATTTTCTATAACACAAAAATATACAAAAGTGATTAAAGACACATATGTTCCAACTTCTGCAACTTATCTTAAAAATTTTACAAACGGTTTCCATGCCACTTCATCAAGTTTTAATCTTCTCATATTGTACGATCACGATAACATGTATAATTTTTTAAACTTTTGCATTTATCCTGAAAAATTTACCAACGGAACTACAATTATTTGGCATATCTATCCACGCCGACTCGTCAAGTATGTGCAATCAAGTTGACATGAATACTTGGTTCTAACTTGTGCAATTTACCTTGAAAAAATTTGATAATTAAAGTTGTTGGCCCAAATAATCAACCCTAGAGGGGGGGTGAATTGGGTTGATGCAAAATAAATGGAACTTTTAAAAACTTTTGCAAATATAGTAAATTAAACAATGATGCAAATAGCATAATTAATGAAAGCAAATAAATGAGAGAGAGTTAGAGAAATCGAACACAAGATATAACGAGGTTCGGCTCTCCCGCCTACGTCCTCGCCTCAAGAACTCCGCTTGAGGATTCCAAATCCACTAACCAATCTCCTTCATGGGTGGAGATCAAACCTTACACCAATCTACTTGCGGGTGTAGATCAAACCTTTACAATAAACTAATTCCCTTTGCTCAACAAGGGTTATGCCCAACCCTCAATCTCTCACAAAGATAGATATGAATTTAGTACAACAACAAATCCCTCTTGATAGGGTGAATGAAGAATTAAGCTCAATCTAATACAATATGGACAATGAAAGCTCAAGTTGGTGGATCTAAGGCTTAATAATGGATATGAAGAGTATAATCCTTTTCCTATTGTTGATCCATCATGCCAAAGTGTTTGAGACACCATTTATATAGCTTTGAATGGTTTATGACCGTTTGGTAGCAGCCCTTTCAAAAATAGAGCCGTTAGAGCACTTTTTGGGGCTTAAAAACTAGCCGTTATTCTGTCAGAACGAAGCTTTCAGCCGTCTGAAAATACTTTCAGCCGTCTGAAATATCCTTTCAGCCGTCTGAAATGAGGCTACTGAAAATTCCAGAGAAGGTATAAATTGGGTTCGTTTACTTCAGACTTTCAGCTGTCTCAAAGTTGACTTTCAGCCGTCTGAAATTTTCAGCCGTCTTAAACGAGCCGTCTGAAAGTTTCAGCCGTCTCAAACGAGCCGTCTGAAAGTTTCAGCCGTCTTAAACGAGCCGTCTGAAAATTTTCAGCCTTCTCAAACTTGATTTTCAGCCTTCTCAAAGTTACAGCTTTCTCAAACGAGCCGTCCAAATACCCAAGACTTCAATATCTTCAAGTCTTCACTTCATAGGGTTATTTGAGAGTTGGAATCTTCTCTTCTTTGAGGCTCCTTTCTTTTCTTGATTTCTTTGGCTATCTTTTCACATTTGAGCATAGAAAAACCTAGCTTATAATGATCAACTTAAATGATAAACATTAGTCCATAACCATCAATGCTTTGTTATCATCAAAATCATAAAATATTCATGGAATGAAACCTTGAGGCTAACAAAAGTGCACCTATTTTGCATATCTAACCATGCAATATGTTGTTCCAACCTCTAGAAATTATCTTGAAAATTGTGCAAACAAAAACCATACTTCTTCATCAAGTTTGATCTTCTTACATTGTGCTATTAAGATAACATGAATAATTGTTTAAACTTCTGGATATTATCTTGAAAATTTTACCAAGATAGCTGCATTTATTTGGCATATCTGTTGGAATCACTTGTAAAATCAACGTACGTATTATTTCTCAACCACTACCATCAACTGCTGGGGGCCAAAAAAAAAATTGAAGAGTTTTTCAGTACAAACGAACCTTGAATATGGCAGTCGTTGCAATTCTATTGTCGGAATACTTCAACGTTCCGAAGATGAAACAAAACCCCAGACGCAAACTCTCACGATGTCGGACACAATCGACATCAAACGATGATATAAGCCCAAAAGAAATCCATTACTGATTTCTTTTATATGTAAGACTTAGAAAAAAGGAGGCAATACCATTTAAAGATAGGAGATATGGAATATCTTCAGCAAAAAGGAGGCAAAAACGTTAAAAAAGGGGGGCAACATAAAGCAGTTAAGATATCACTCCACGTTTCCTATTATTCCTTAAATTTAGGGATTCCAAGAATGGAATATCTTCAGCCATTTAAAAAGGCACTAACGTCAGTTACACGAAGTCATTCGTCCCCCCAAATTCGTCCCCTAACTTCGTCCCCCCTAGCATTTTCCTTTCGAAATCTTTAGAGTTAATTCTACAACATCAAGTATAGTAATAACTCCAACATTTTAAAATATTCTAATTCAAGGTGATAAATTTATGTCTTCAACCTGATGTAAAATTTCTTGAATTGTTTAATTTTGAATTGAATGCCCAAACAGGCCCTAACTCTACATAAATTTATATACTCCCTCCCTTTCAATTTTATTGTTTTCCTTTTTCTTTCGGGGTGTTTCAAAATTATTGTCCCATCGAAAAAGTCAATGACTCTTTTAACTAGATTTCTTAAAATATATTTTCTCATAAGTATATTCCCTTTTTCCAATGATTTGTACACTTGAAGGAAAAATTGAAATATTAAAATGTATAAATTCATGTGAAAGCATTTTTAAAACATGTCCTAAAAAAGCATGTTTTTTAAAGCAGGAGAATTTAGCCACAAGTCCTAATTTTAAGAGTTATGTAGCCATAATCTAATTAAAAAATATTTATAACCTAAAGTCTGCCAAAAAGGGGTAAGACAAAAATACCCTTGACTAACTAACAAATAAATATTTTCCCAAAGCCTTTTCCTTAATCTTCTCTCATTAATGTCCCATAATCTGTGGAGAAAAATATGGCCAAGTTTTTCTTAATCTTCTCTCATTGATGTCCCATAAATGATGGAGAAAAATCTGGCCAATTTTTTTTCCTAATCTTCGTTAATGTCCCATAAACGGTGGAGAAAAATCCGATCAATTACAAAAACATGCAGTTGTTGGACGGAAGGTTTATTTTTTTTTAGAAAAACATTTATATTGATGTCAAAGCATTTAAAAAAGTTTTATTAAAAAAAACGTAATTTTTCAAAAGTGACAGTCAAATAGGGACGAAGGGAGTAACTATTTTATTTATTAAATTTGATCAAGATGCAAATGATTTTTGAAATAATTTCATGTTCAAATTTGAAATATGGGAAAATTTGTTAGGATAGGTGAAAATGGAATACCATTATCTAAGGTGTAAATCATTGAAGCGTAATCAAATTTAAGCTTAAAAAGGTTATACTTTTTCACTTCATATCCTAACAGTCGAGAGGGCAGATTTGACATTAAAAAAAAAAAAAAAAACATTAAAATCTATTTTATAGTAAATTAATATGGACTTTCAATTGTATAAGAATTTTGGGAGGACTTTCACCTCCACAAGTTTTTATATTTGGATTTCTCCATAATTTTCCTTTTAAAGAAATCACAAGGAGTTAGCTTAGTGGCTAGCTAATTGAATCCTCATAAGCACCTTTGGAAGAGTCTGAAGTGTTGGAAACCTCATAAAAACAGTTTCACACTTTAGAGGCTACCCCAAGGCTTGAAGGACCCAACGTAGGGGATAAGCCGGAGTGAGGGGAAATTCTATGGTACCTTCTGGGGATACCGTACATCAAGTGGTAAGTAGTCACATTTGTCATAAATTGTGACATAGGGTTAAAACAAACGTAACCATTTACCATTTGGGGTAAAGTACCCTATTTTTTCGTCCAAACATGAAACTAATATTATATTATTATTCTTCTTCTATTATAATAAAACAAAATATAATTGTCCCTTTAATTTTATAGTCATAAATTAATAATATAGATATTTATTTATTTATTTTTAAATGAATATAATATAGATATAGAGGCTTTCTAAGTTCTAACTCCTTTCCAATGATAAAAACAGTCGATGATATGATAACCTAGTAACATTCTTATCACTTGTGATCTCACTTAACAAATAAGATAAATGTCATTAGATTATTATGACATCATTAGATATTTCACAATTAAACATATAAAAAAATATAAATATGTAAGTACGTGTAGACACTTTATTTTGTCTTCATATTTTATGGTGAGTTCCTGTAGACATTCTATTTTGTCCCTATATTTGATAGTGAGTTTCTGATGATGAGGTCCGTGATGTTTATTGTTAACTTGGATCTCTTTTCTGCAAGTAAAGCAAACAATTGGATTAGCTGCATATATATATGTGTGTGTATATATATATACATATGTATATGTATATAATACCAAGTTTGAAAATGAGAAGAATGTGAGGATATGTAATACCTGCATTTTTGGATATTTATATAAGAAATTATACTCCATAAAATTTGGTATTGTGGACTAAAGTTGATTTTTTGTGATAGAATTTTAATGGAAAAAGGAATGTCAAATGGCCGAATTGAGTGGAAACGCTGTAATTGACTAAAATGCATTTTTATATAATTTATTTAATTATATGGAGATGCACTTTCCTTTTTTATAAAATTATAAAAAAATAAGTTAAAGATAAGATTTTATAAGAAAGAAGTTAAAGTTCAGCACATCACTTTTTTGTTATATAGGAAGTCAAGGATGGATTGTTTTTTAAAAAAAAAAAAAAAAAAAAGGAAAGTGTGAGGATGAGGGCGTGAACGTGGAGAGAAGTGGGAAGGAAGTGGACCGGCTAAAGAAATGAAAAAGAAAAGGAAAATGGGGGAAGTAGGCAGTGAGTGAGTGAGTAAGCTCCGCACAAGGATCGGCACGATCCTTCCCAATAAATGCCAACTTAAGAGGCAACAAAATGACACAGAAAGAGGGAGAGTGCGAGAAAGAAAGAGGGGAGAATTTCCCGTCCCCCGCCCGGGCGAGGGGGGGATGTGCGTCCAGAGAGAGAGGAAAGAGAACTAGAGAAAATACAGGGAGAAGAGCGGCAGACAAACAGAGTGAGGGAAAAAGAAAAACAAAAAAAGAAGGGTTAATAACGTTTTAATACCTTCAACTTTGGGGGTAGTTTCAATTTGATCCATAAACTTATAATTGTCTCAATTTAGTGACAACTTTTAACTTATTGTTTCAATGTAGGCCAAAGGCTAACGCCGTTAGGGTTTTTGGGCGGAAATCGCATGTGCCGCGCACATGATGCTTACGTGGAGCCTATGTGGCATCCACTTGGCATCCACCTGTGTTATAGTCGACTATAAGTTGTTATAGTCGACTATAACCACTTATAGTCGATTATAACCACTTATAGTCGACTATAACATTTAAAAAAAAACCCAATTCTTTTCTTTTCCTTCACTTTCTCGACAACCAAACAGGGGGGGAGGGGGCCATGGATGCTCAGCATGCCTTAGCCATCAAAATCAAAACCCACAATCAAATAAAGAATTTAAAAACTCAGTTAAACACATCACACCTATGCCAAATCTGTCCACTCCGCCCAACCTTTACCCCATAAACGCTAAGCTTTTCCATTGCTCGACCAAATGCCTCAAAGAACACATTCTGATTCGCCGCGTACGTTTCCACATACAGCTTCATCCTCAGGTCAATAATCATGGCGTGATTCGAATCTAAAAGCCCCAACCCCTTTGTCAAATTCTGGAAATATATGTTGTTGAACTTGTTCAGTGTCATTATATCATTGAAAACCGATAGTGTCGGGTTGTTCTTGTAATCGACACAGGCGTTTCGCAGTGCCTCGACGAACCTCGAGTTCAATTTGGATCTCTTTTCTTTTTCTTTTTTTCATTTTCTTCTTGATTTTGGTTAGTGATAGCCATCCATTTTTTTTCTTCCATATTTTTCCTTAGATTTGATGCACGTATCTTGGGTGTATATATGCGCTGGAGAAGATGACCGACGAGAAGGCAAAAGGGTTGCTCCGACGGGAGGGCTAAGGGGAAGGAGAAGAGCAGAGGCGGAGAGGAGAGAGAGTCGAGATCTGGTTTGAAACCCAGATCTGGGTTTTAGGAGCAAAACCCAAATCAATCAGATCTAAGGAAATGCCGACTAAGGAAAAATATACACCCAAGATGGCAGCGGCCATAGCCACCCACTGGTAATGTCGATTACGGCGGCGGCCATAGCCACTGGTAATGCCGGCTGCCTTTTTTTTTTTTTTTTTGGATGGTTTCTGTGTTTGCTGCCATCAACGATCAAAGTGAGATGAGAGGAAGGGGAAGGAGAGGGAGAAAGACTCAGCAAAGAAGAAGGAAAAGGGAAGAAAAAAAAAAAAGAATAGAAGATCAGGGAAGAAAGAAGGGTACTCTATCACGGCAATGGCGGCACCAAGAGCTCCTGCAATTGGCAAGACAGGAGAGAGAAGAGAGAACCCAGGTGGATGCCAAGTGGATGCCACGTAGGCTCCACGTAAGCATCACGTGTGTGGCACATGCCATTTCCGTCCAAAAACCCTAACGGCGTTAGCATTTGGCCCACATTGAAACAATAAGTTAAAAGTTGTCACTAAATTGAGACAATTCTAAGTTTATGGACCAAATTGAAACTACCCTAAAAGTTGAAGGTATTAATCCGTTATTAACCCAAAAAAGAAAGAAGAAAGAAAGTGAGGAGTTCATATACGGAGAAATAAAAAGAGAGAATTAGAGAAGTTTGCTTGGCTCAAGGGGAGGGAAGTTGTCTGATTGACAGTAGACGTGAAGGATAATTTGAATACCAACCAAATTCTTTTGTAATAAATATAAATTATATATTAACTAGTAGGATTGTATAAATTATATTTGTTATTTATTTTATTAATCTGTCATTTATGTGTATTTTTTAATTATTGCATGATTTAGGGGTGATTTCAAATCAAATCAAAATATTAAATGTCGTCAATGAATATAAAATGAAAATCGATTTATAACCAAATATCACCATATGCATAATACTTTCCTAGTAACATATCCTGAGTCTGAACATTCTTTGACCATGAAAAATAAAACCATTTTTTTTTTTTTTGGTTTGACGGTTAAGGTGTCTGAGTCAGCTTGCACGCACCTCGACTAATCCTTCCTCAGACGATCTTAAGGGTGCACTCCCCCACATCGGTCCGGTGCATTCAGGAATAAATTTTTGGAATATTCCTCAAATGAGTACAATGAAGAATAGAATCCAGAATATCCGAGTTTACGGCTCATCCCATGACCATCTGATCTGGCCCTCATGGGTAAAACCACTTTTAAATAAAGGTCAAAATTGACTCTGCACCCATCTAAGTGGCAACTTTTTTTCATGTGCCGATCCTCTAGTTTTGCACCAACAAGAGAAAAAAGGAATTTGAAAATGCAAAAAAACGAGCGTGGATATTTTATTTTTCCGTGCGCTCACTGTTAGTTTAATCCCAATTTTAAATCCAGAAAAGCCAAAAGGATTTTAGCTGAAGTAAACCAACTCACATTCGTAACCGATAGATCTCTTGCAATTTATTGTGTACTTGACCGCTTTTGATACCTACCGCATGGACAAAACCAGTCATAATGAGTAAACGACTCTTGCCCTTCAGTATATATACCCCCTCGCTCATGCTCCTCCTCCTCTGCATTTTCTCTCTCTTCAGTCTTCTCTGCCAACGCTGAAAATATCCTTTTCCGTACCACGCTATCCCTCCGCCCAAACACATTCCAAACCTTGTCACTTTCTCGCTGCCTAGAAAATCTTCCAAACAAAGTGACACTCTCTTCTCGACCTGTCTCTCCCCCTGGCGTCTCTTCAGAGTGCATTTTTTCATTGTAAGTTTAATGAGAATGTGCTTTTTCCTTAACCCTTTTTTTGGTTGCCGATAAAACAGAAGAAAAAGAAAAGAAAAGAAAAGAAAACTAAACTGGATTTTCAAGACGGGCACTTTATCCATTGCCTGTGTTAATTCCAAGTTTTCTTTTTCATTTTCCAACGCCTTCTCGGAAACCAAGCAGAGCCTTAGTCGGTGATAACGGGGGACGAATTAATAATGATGTGTTGTTTGAAAGTACAGTTTTTTGTCATCACTAAAATACGAACTCGGTGTTTGGTGGCCGGGAAGACAGAGGAAAAGAAAGGAAAGAGAAGAGTATCTTGAATCTCATGTTTCATGTTGTTTTGGTTTCTCAAGAACGGAAGTCTCGCATCAACAAAGCCAATATTAGGCTCGGTTGAGTGGAGTTTCTTGTTTTCTTGGGCCCCAAGCAGTGAAAATTCTAAGATTCAATGGTTTATTTTTTTTGTTTTCTTTTCCAACAGTTCTTGGCAACCTAACAGTAAAAATATCGTCATTTTATTTCAAAATTTTTATGTACACATATATATGTAGATGTAATGATTCCATCTTTGCAATGCATATAGTTCTTGAATGTGATTCTACCCTTTCGCTTGGTTGCTGTAGAGAAAACCGAGTAAGAGAAAAGAGAATTTTTTTTTTTTTTTTTCTTTTTCATGTCTTATGCTGTTTTGGTTTCCAAGAAAATGAAAATCCCTACCCAAATAAGCCAAATATTTGTATTAGCCTTATCTGAGTGGAGGCTTTTTGTTTTCTTAGGTTCCAAATGATAAATAACGTAAGATTTAAATTTTATTTCACTTTATTTTTTTACATATTTTTGTAGCGATCAAAAAGAGCATAAGGCGCTTGTTGGTTTGTTTTTTGTGAGGAATGGGCCTCCATGAAAGTTTTTGTTCCACTGGTATAATTGTTGAGTAAAGTTGATGGTATTTGTCCTTCAATTTCTTTTTCATATTGTTAAATTTGTTAACCAGATGATATCCTTGCAAACATTGGAATGTTGCCTAATGTAAAATGGTTCTAGGCTTCCAAGACCATAAGCATTGGTTCTTTTATCCTCTGTTTGTTGCTAAGTAAATGGAGGAATAGAAAGAAAATAAAATTATGAATTTCAAGTGTTATGTTGTTTTGGTTCAAGAAATTGAAATATTCACCTCAATGTAGAGTAAGAGTTGTATGAGGCATAGTCGAGTGGAGGCATTTGTTTTCTTGAGTCGCAATTTATGCAAAACCCAAGATTTGAAAATTTGATTTCTTCTTTTTTCCTACATTGTCTTGGCGATCAAATGGAGCTTTAAGTATAACACTATTTTGGGTAAATAGGGCTTGGCAATATTGAAAAGTTATCCATGTTTTGTTACCTTATTTATTTTTTTCTTCGTTTCTTTTGATGGTGTTGTTGTTGTTGTTGTTGTTGCTGTTGCTATTGTTTTTTGTTTGTTTGTTTGTTTTGTTTTTTAAAGTTTTGTTTTTTTCCTTATTTATTTACTGTTTTATGATCAATTAGCATTTGATGCTTGACCCTCTCATGTGGTTCTATCGTTGACTAGCATCTATGATCAATTGGTGATGGTGTTGATAGTTTGATAGAGTTGGTGGTGGTGCAGTGATGTTAACATTGTGCTAGAGGTGCAGGTGGCAGTGGTGGTGTTGGTGGAAATGACAGTAGTGATGGTGGAGGCAAGGGTGGAGCCATGGATTTATTGTATGAGGGGGCTGTTAATGAGCACAAATCAAAAGAAAAATTAGCAAAAATAAAAAGAATAATGAGCACAAGAAGTTTTAAGTACTAGCAAGGGTTTCAATAAGCAAGAGAGAGTGTGTGTGTAGGCATGACTGCACGATCAACTTTCACCTAGTGTAAAACTTTTAATTCTTATGCCACTCGATAAATTTTTGTAGAGCTCACATATGTTAAGCCCATTGTTGGATTAGATAAACTTCCCATTCATGTCATGCGTGCAAAATATCTCATTGATCGGGTATCAATAGGCGTTTGATCAATAAACTCATGATTCTATTGAATAATAAATTATCATTTGATGCACTCTAAGTAGCACCAAATCTTCCATCAACTTAATATTTGGCGATCATGATGGGTAAGCGTAGAAAAGATAGTCCAACAGTGGGCTTAATAAGATGTGTGTCACACAAAAAGTTATTAAGAGGTGTAAGAATAAAAAGTTTTATACCATGTGTAATTTGATTTCACCTCATATTATATATCTATATATATCTATATATATATATATATATATATATATATCTATATCTATATATATACGGAGAGAGAGAGAAGGGGGATGGGGAATGGAAAAAGAAAAATATTGGTGTGGATTGAGAGGCAAAAACAATATTCATTAAGGGAAAATTTATAAATATTGTAAAACATGTATAGAAATTTGCAAATGTTTTAAAAATAAGGAGGCTCGGTTAACCCTCCTCGCAGCCCCTACCTTCAGCCTTGGGTGGAGGGTTGTTGAAGTTGTTGGCGGCAATGGTGGTGAAGGGTTGTTGGAGGTGGCAGGTGGAAATATGATCATGGTGTCAGAGTTGGAGGTGGGGGTAAGGGGCTATGGGTTGTTGAAGTGTTTGGGATTATGGTAGATGTGGTGGTGGTTCCATTAATAAGTTGTGGGAGGTGGACTAGGTTGTGATAGGTGGGTTGATGAGTTATTTGAGGTTGTGGTGCTAACAAGTCACCAAAAGTGGTAGGATAGTCTTGGTGGTTAATGGTTACAAGAGGTGGTGTTTTAGCATTGGCGACACTGATAGATGTTAAAAGTGACAATGGTGATGGCGATAGTGAAATATTATTGGAGTTGGGTTTATGTTGGTGATGAATTGATGAAGGTGGTTGTGGCTGTTGCATTAGTATTAGTAATTTGGAGAAGTTGGAGGTGGCAATTCTGGTGGCAATGGTGGTGACAATGGTGGGGATGGTGGTGATGAGGGGGTGTTGAAAATTATGATATAGTGGTAGAATAATGGTGATGCTTTTAGTTCTTTTTATAATAAATTTTTCCTGTTGTTGGTCCTATGGGTTCAAGTCGTGTTTGCAGGTTGTGTTGCACTTTGGCTGCCCTAATATATCGATGGATATAACATTGATATCAGATATATTTCAGTTTTTGTTGCTTTAATATGTTTTTTTAGTTATTTAGGAATGTTAAGACATGATTTGGAAGTATCTTTGCTTGAGGGGGTTTTGTTAAGACAGGATGTTGTTGATAAAAGAAAATGGAAAGTTGATCCTTTTAAAATCATTTCTTGTAAGTCATTCTTTGATGCTTTGGTTAACATTCCTAGTATCCCAATTTTCTTTACCTCTTTGATGATTTGGAAAGCAAAAGTGCCTTTGATGTTACAAGTGTTTGCATGGACTGTAGCTCATAAGAAGATTAATACTAATGATATGCTGTAATTCTGTAAAAGAGAAGACCCTTTTGTTTTTCTCCTTAGTGGTGTATTATGGGCAAGTGGGATGAAGAAAGTGTGGATCACCTTTTTCTTCATTGCTCGCTTGCTAGGGGGCTGTGGCATTGTCTTTTTTGTTAAGGCTGATTTGTGTTGTGTCCCTCCGAGGTCTTGTACCAATATGTTTGACATCGATTTTGGAGGCTTCGGAAGGAATAAGAAGGCGGAAGCTCTTTGGAGGTGTGCTATCATGATAGTGTTTTGGGGTTTTTTTTTTTTGGGGTGGGGGGGGGGGGGGGGGGAGAGTGTTTGAGGGTAAATTTGAGTTGGAATAAGGGTTGTGGATTTGGTTAGTTTTCGAGCTTCTTTTTAGGTTTCGGTTTCATGATTAAATATGATTGGAAGGCGGTTTGTATTGTGTAGTGTGTTCTTGCTATGTCTCTCTTTTTCTTTTGGATGAGGTATCTTGTCCTCTACCTTTTTTAATCTTTTTGTTTCATTAATAAATATTTGTTGCTGATGGGAAGAGAAAAAAAACAAAGGAATTCTTGTTGGACGCATATCTTGTATCCTTGTCCATAACCATGTAAGGGTAATTTCAATTGTACGTGAAAAATCAATTGTTTACTCTTTTGTAGGGGTTTATGGTTTTGGTGGGATTGTCATCCTTGAGAAAGAAGTTGCCTATTTTTCCATCTAGCTGCTCATACAGCTTCCATGACTATAGCGTTTAGGAATTTTTGTCTTTTCTCGTTTAAGGTCAAAATCTTGACACAAGTTTCAAGAAATGGATTTTATACAATTTTCTTTTAGAGTACTTTGCTTTTATGAGCTCAATATTTGGACATTCTGGTGTAGAATCATGAGATGTAATTTTCCTTATACTGGTCATGTTTATGAGATATCGTATGTAAAATATTCAATTTGAACCTTTGAGGTTAAGATTATTGAAATAACAAATTCGATGACTCAAAGTATCTATATTTAGACATTCTGCTTTTATGACCTGTCGTGATGGTCTTACAACCCTGTGGTGCCATATCTACTGATATTTTTTCATGGACCCGATTGTTGGTTGTAGCATAGAGTATGCATTGATTGCTAAAGTTTATAATTGGAATTTCTATTTCATCTCGTTACTATAATTGTTTTGACTTTGATTATCTAGGATTTGGTTTAGTCAGCATATGTAATTGGATCTAAGCAGTGATTAAATTGGCTTTGCTGGAATTTACACACCACCTGTGGATTCTGCTTAGACCATGGCTGGCTCTGGACAACTGCTTTCCTTGCTTCATTTTTAATTTACCTCTTTGCAGACACTCTAAAAACTAAAATGAAAAGGGCAAGCTTAAGAAATTGTTCAATCTTTCGACTTCATGCTGGAATTTCCATACATAGAAGTAACTGGCTCCCTGAGCGAATCATTTTCCTTCTTTCATATTCTGTCTAAACTATTATTTAACTAAGACGCTAGGTTTTTTACATTGTTTCCAGCTATTTTATTCATTTTTCACTCGTGTGTCTGCTTAGTTTCTTTTAGAGGGTTTGTGGGGGTATTTGGACATCCCAAGGAAATCAAATCATTCCATTATGTTTTATTTTGCATGTGAAAATGGGTTTATTTTATTTTCATTGGAGTAGAAATGAATTATTTTCCTATCATGTGTAGGATCTTAATGGAATTTCAATAATGAGATCGTCTACAGTTATTATTTTCTTTTGGTGATCCGCTCGTTTTCTTCTCATTAATTAATTTACAATGATTTTATTTATTATTATTATTTTTGGTAATTGAAATGATCTCAATATTATGGGACTTCCAAATGCTGACTGATTATCACATTTTTCTTGGTTATTTGCTTTATGCCTTTGTCTGATGAGCTTGGAAAATGTAGGTATCATTTTGATTTGCAGGAACTTGGAATGGGAAGAAACAGGTAGTGAATGACTTGCTATTAAATTGAGATTTCCACAAACTTCTGGATAGTGATGGCACCTGATCCAAAAATTGTCAAGGCCTTTAGTGCAATGAGTGCCTTAGGTATTCCTAATGAAACTGTGAAACCAGTGCTGAAGAACCTGTTGAAATTGTATGATAAGAAGTGGGAACTTATCGAAGAGGAAAACTATCGGGCTCTTGCGGACGCTATTTTTGAGTATGAGGAAACTAAGGTTACTCTTCTTTATCCGTTGATTCTTTGTTTCGTACTTATTTATTTATTTTTTTCAAAGAAAAAGAAAGAGCTTCAAGCATCATCAAAATTATTTAGAATCCCAACTAGGTTGGCATCCTAAACAACTCGAATTCCTGTGCTATTAGCTCAAGACTTTATTCATAAAGAAAAGGAAATGAAAGTATGAGAAACAGGAAAAGAGAATAAAGAATAAAGCCAAAGATGGTTTGGTCTCAGTGGCTTATAATTGCCATAATCCAGCTCAGAAGTAGTAAACCAATACAACACTATTTATATTTTATAATTGTCAGGCGGCAGAAGAAATAGAGGATGTTTGATTATAGTGACTTAAGTGAACCTTTAATTATACATTTCGTCTTGCTGCAGCGGTTTCTTATTTTTTATGCAAATGTTCCAGTTTTTCCTCTAATGGATGTTGCCCGTTGACCTTTTCTGAATAGGGGGTGGAAGATAAGAAGAAGGGTGCTATAGGGCATGATGGGTCGGAACCTCCATTTAAAAGACTGCATTTGTACCAGCAGGAAGATCAGGTTTCATCCACAATGGATAACTCAAGACCAATGTCAGCTCCGGAAGAGGGTGAAACACTTTCAATTTCTTTTGGACAGGAATTACTGGATTCTTCTCAACTGCATTTAAGGGACAGAAGAACTGAATCCACTTTTCATCTGCCATATGAACCTTCCAGTGACAAAGGAAAGGACCCTGTTTCATCTCATGTGGTTTTTAGAGATAAAAAATCAGCTTCTGAGAGAGCATCACATATGGTGTACTTTAAACAGCCAATGGATGAACCTGGCTCTGTTCATCTGCAGACAGAAAATGTGGCTGCTAATCATCATAACAAGGATATGATTAAGCCCAAATCTGAGCATCTTTTTGATGACATGCCACATTTTGCAGTACCTACTTCAATGGTTTCAGGTACTTGTATTGTTCGACTTCACTAATTTTTGTCTGTTATGATAAGGCTGCCAGTGTGTGTACAAGGGTTCCGACAAATCCATGGATGATTATCATGAGTTTTATTCAATGCTGTCTTTTTGTTTATTTTTTCTTTTTCTTGCGAGGAACTAGGTGAAAGTGGAAACTGAAAATTATTAGCTAAAATATGAGCTATTTCATAAGTTCTATATGCTTCCTGGATCAAAGCTGTAGCGGAAGTTGAGCAACTGCTGTTGGTTTATACAATGAAAGGCTATAAGCCTTGGACTGAGTTCCTCTACAGCACCTTTTCCATAGTTGATGGTATTGACTACCTGCCATCAATCCCCAGACCACATAATGTATAATGCTTTGGAGGGGTCCTGCTTCCATTTCACCAAAAAACCAAAATATTTAATTACCATAACATATTCCTTTCTTGGTGAACAAAGGCAGTTCCCCTCGTACAGTGAACATAACGTTCATTTTTGACAGTTGGGCGATTGCTGGGATCATGGAGTCAACTCACTTTAGATTTGGTGTGGTTTAGATAGAGAGCAGCAACTTTTAAATGTGAAAGGTGTATGATTGGGCACTTAAGAGAAGACTTGAGAGCCGATTTGCTAAAATTTTAGGTTAAATTTCAGTCTTATTATTATTATTATTATAATTTTAGTTTTACTTTATGATGGGTATTTTAGGATTTTCATTTAGGTGTAGAACTGGACTAGCTGAACAGGTGTTAATATTATAGCCTATGGGTTTTATTTTCCTTCTGCTGCGATGTGCTTATCTTATTTAAAAGATTATTAAGAGTTCAAGTAAATTAAGGCTAAGTTAGTTGCGTTAGGGTTAAGGATATTTAAACCTCTGTAGCCAAAAAAAGAAGATGGTATTTGAACCCAAGTAACTTTTGGGTTTTGTAAGCAGGAGTTTATATATTTGCTGTTATGCTGTAAGAAAGCGTCCAAATGAAGTTTTGGAGGATAAAAGTTGAGAGTTTAATATTTTCTTTTCTACTTCTCTTATGTCTTAAATCTAGTACTCTAGGTCTTGTTTTTTATCCTCAGTGATGCAGCAAAAAGGGCATAACTTTGCTGAGAGGAATTTCTAGTAATAAACTAACAGAAAATAGCTAGAAATTGAAGTAGGAAAGCAAATAATTGAGATTTAGGGTTTAGAGACCCCAAAATGCCACTTGAGTATTAAATATTTAATATTATTGAAAAGACTGATTAGAATGACTCATAAAAGACTATTTATAGGAGGGCTACATAAACCCTAGGATCATATCCTTTTAATGTTCTTATAAAATATTAATCTTAGCCCTTCAGATGATTTAAAAAGTCGCATGCTATTAAAATGACTACTTAAACAAACTTGGGACCTAACAACAACCTATAAGTCCAAGGTTAAATGTTGATATCGATGGATAGATGGAGGGTCCAAAAACATGGATATATCGGATATATCGACGGATATATCGAAAATTTTAATATCGATTCAAAGATGTAACAGATATTGTTAGTTAAACACATATTTTCATTGAAGCTCTGAGAAATAATGAGTCAAATCTAACAAACAGTTTAGAATCGAAATATTGTAATGTAAATGTGTATGAGACAAGTTTGTATTATGTAGGATATAAAAATTGTGCAACACTGAGTGAAAGAATGAATAGTTTAAGAGACTAAATGAAAGATGTTACTTCATAACACTAATTTAATCCATTAGTATAATTGAAATATTTATATAAATCAAAACTAAAAGAATATGAGGTGATAATTTTTACATCGATAATAAGAAAATGAATATCTTGATATCGTCGATATATATATTTGTATACGTAATATATCTCGATATATCGGCGATACTATGTGAAAAAAAGAAGACATTATCGAGATATATCGAGATTTTATCAATAATATAGAAAATATCGATAATATTGTAAAGATGTTTTGCGAAAAAGATATGTTAGTTAGATATCATATTGGGGGGTCCGGATACATGGATATATCTTGGATATATCGAAGATATGGTGGATATTTTAGTCCATGCCTATTACTATACTAAAACAAAAGAAATTAAATGGAAACCAGTAAAAGAAAAGTAAAAGATAGACTCCATGCTAGCTAATGACCCTAATCAGACTTACTAATGAGGCCTTTTTAGTCAGGCGCTGCTTTAGGTGCGCCTTGGGGGCTTTTTTATGGAGCCCAAGGCCCAAAAAAAAGCATGCTTCATTGAAACCACTTATAAGATTATGAAAATTGAAACTTTAATTGAATTTAAACATTGAATGATTTTAGAAATTGAATTATATATAGAGTTTGAGAGTCTCATATAATTACCAATAATCCTAATTTGAGAGTTAAAGTTGCAACTTTGGAAACAAAAGTATCTCTCTAAATTGCATTTTGGGTTGGGACTTGGGACCCCAGATCGCAGTTCGAAGGGGGGTCAAGAGATCCCGGTAACTTGGTCCAATTCATGGGAGTCGAATCCTTCCCTATCTATGGGAAATTGATACAACTAGGAGTGAGGAGAAACTTTTGGATCCGAAAGGCGTGCTATCAGGCATTAAAAAGAAGACTTGAGGGAATTTTTGCTTGAATCTAATTTTATATTTTATTTTGGTTGTAGTCTCTTAAGGGTATGTTATGAATTTCAATACTTGTAGTGCTGGGCAGCTTAATGGGTCTTATTGTTATGGGTTTTCTTTTCCTTGTAATGAACTGCGCTTAGTTTATTTATAAGACTAATATATGTCCAAGTAAAAATCCCAAGGGATAGCTTGGTTTATTAACAAAGTATGACTTACTAATGTTGTTTTGTTCAGCTCTTCCAGGTTCATTGGAGGTTTCTTCAACTGGAAATGAATCTATCAATTCCCTGACATCCCAATATGTGGATATGAACAATAAAGATGATGGTTCTGCATGCAATTCCTGTACAAGCTGTAAGGGTAGTTTTGATATTGCTTCATCACCTTTGGGAGAAGTGAAAATTTCTCTGAATTGTAGCTCTGCACTTAGACGGCCTAACTTCCATATTCCAAATTTAGACAGAGTTCAGAAATATGTAGAAGATAAATATCTCAGATCATACAAAATTGTTGGGCCCCAATTTTCTGTGAAGAAGCTATTGAAAGATTTGTGTGTAAGCTATTTGGAACTGGCAGACAGATCTGTCTTGATTAACTCTTCTCCTAGCATCTGCGTAACGGGATCCAATGAAGGAGCATTTAGAATTCGTAATTCTGAAAAGGAACTGTGTAAAAAGGAATCAAGCTGTTCTATATCTTCGAAGTCACATAGTTTGGTGGGTGTTCCACAGCGCCCAATAACTCTTGATGGCAGAAGGAACATCCCTAAAATCAATGACATAACAAAAGGTGCAGAAAAGGTGAAAATTTCATTGGTAAATGAAATTGGAAGTGATAGGGTGCCAAAATTTGTTTATATCCCACAGAACATAATTTATCAAAATGCATATGTACATTTCTCAATGGCCCGGATTGCAGATGAGGATTGTTGTTCAAGTTGTTCAGGGGATTGCCTTTCATCTGCAATACCTTGTGCATGTGCCCGTGAAACTGGGGGAGAATTTGCCTACACACCACAAGGCCTGCTGAAAGAAGAATTTCTAAGGGCTTGTATTTCTATGAATTGTAAACCTCAAAAGCACCATTTCTTTTATTGTCAGGATTGTCCATTAGAGAGGCATAAGAATGAGAACATTCCTGAACCATGCAAGGGACATTTGATCAGGAAGTTCATTAAAGAATGCTGGAGAAAATGTGGATGCAACATTCAGTGTGGAAACCGAGTGGTACAGCGAGGTATTACCTGCAATTTGCAGGTGAGATTTTCTTCTTCTTGAAATTAACATCGCCTCTGGTAGCAACCTTATTTTTCATAAATATAATTCTTATGGAATGACTTATAATTAATATTTTTTCTTATATTTAATATTTATAAAAGTCCTAAGCCATGTTTTACTGTAGCAACTTCAAGAAATTTTACTGAGTACACTTCTAAAAAAAAAAAAAAAAAAAAAAAAAAAACAGAAGCAGGCGATGCCTACTCTTGGAAATTGGAAGTCAATTAGTGGTATCTTGGAGGCTGACAAAGAAGTAACTTGTTGAAGTTGCACAATATATTCATCTTCACTTTATTTTTCCCCTTAAAGAAGATGTTTAATAGTGGCTAAAATTTATTCTAGTGGCCATTTGATGTTTTACAACCACTGTGTGGTTACTCTAATTTGTTACTGGTTTACTAAATCTTTCGAAACAATTTTGTAACAGATATGGCAGTAAATCATTTTCTTTAAAGCTACTTATGTCACACCATTCTTAGTTCTTTTTAGTCAGTTTTCATATGTTAGTTCTTCATGGTTGTAGCTATTAGTATTTATTTATTTATTTTTGTGTGTCAGGTGTTCTTGACTCATGAAGGAAAAGGCTGGGGTCTTCGAACGCTTGTGGACTTGCCCAGAGGGGCTTTTGTCTGTGAGTATGTTGGGGAAATTTTGACCAACACAGAGTTAGATGAGAGGAATAAGCGAAGCAGTGGCAATGAGAGACATACATACCCAGTGCTACTTGATGCAGATTGGGGTTCAGAAGGTGTTTTAAAGGATGAGGAGGCACTCTGTTTGGATGCAACATTTTATGGTAACGTTGCAAGGTTTATCAATCATAGGTAATTTTTTCTAAAGCACGTGTGTGCGTGTAGTCATTAATGTGGATTCAAATGGTTCTATTTGTTACTTTTCCATTGTCTCTTGATTGTAACTTGTCTTTATTTTATCGTAAACCTAGGGTTTTATTGTATGATTACTTGATTGTTCTTCGATGTTTTTTGTGAGAAAATTCTGTATCAAAATGGATGCCATGATGATGGTTATGCATCGGAGGTTATCAAAGTGATTATATTATTAATATTTGGTATTTGTAAACGGTCACATCACTGACATCAATAGAATTTGAATATCTCTTTTCTTTGTGGAGATAAAGCTTTGTTAGAAGGCTCCTTACTTTGAGTGCTCCCTCATAAGTTATGAGGCCCCATCCTTTGACCAAGAACACAAGAAGGGCTGCCTCCAAAGACTGCAAGGGCGATGCAATCAATTTCTTTCAGCATTTGATTTCATGCTTGGACATAACTAAAATGTCTTCAGAAATTGACAAATCCCAATATCTTAGTAGTACCTTATATATGCAATGCATTTATGTAATATGATATATATAATGTAATGTACATATATGTTTTATCACTTAATGTAAACAGCATGCGCTTTTTGCACCCTACACACTAGATACTTGTCTCAAATACATTTCACTTACAATATCTTTTTTAAATTGTTTATTTGAGTATTTCATTATTTTATAACATCTCATTGGAAATTTTCATGTTTTACTAATAATTTCCATAACTTCTTTAAATAGACTTAGGAATTTTATTTTCTTTGATATTTCTATGTTTTCAGACCCTTGCTATCTTCATGGATATCGACATTTAAGTCCTTGATTGTATTGGAAGTGAAACCTAAGATTCCCATAGTTTTTAATATGTTGCATTGAGAAATTCCAGGCTGCATATGTTGGCTGTCTTTGAGAACTCCTGGTTTTTAATATGTTGCATTAAGCAGCTCCTGGCCCCAAATGTTGAGGCCCATAGAATGAAGAAATAGATGAAAATTTCAACATTGTATTGAACTTCTAAAGGCACAGGTTTTGTTTGCTTTTATTTATTTAAATTTATAGATTGTGTCTGGGAGGATACCCTAATGTTGGTTGGCTTGTTATCTATGCTTGAGAGATTACGATAATATTCTGTTGTGCTTTTTCATTTTTCTGTATATCCTTTTGTCGTGTTATTGATCAAAATAATTTATCATTTTAGATGCTTTGATGCAAACTTGCTTGAGATCCCAGTGGAAGTGGAGACTCCTGATCACCACTACTACCATGTATGGAATTTCTTTGCTTTATTTTCATGTTTTCATTCTTATCTTGCTTTATGGTGGTATTGAAACCAATCTCTGAAGAGTTCCCTCATGTTCCTTTCATGCAGCTTGCTTTTTTCACTCAAAGAAAAGTGTCTGCTTTAGAAGAGTTGACATGGGTAAATGGGTTTAACTAGTGTTCTTAATTCTATTATAGTTTTTCATTGAAATTCTTGTTTTGAGAAAACGGTTATTAGTGTGCGATTGTTGGCCTCAAACTTAGGACTTAATCTAATTTGGCCCTAAATTTACGGTCCTAATAATATATCACATAATTTACTCTTCATTTTAAATAGTATATAACAACTATATGTACATCTAAAATTAACTTGGGCTATGGCTCTGCAAGGAGTTAATTTATATACCATTTCAATTATACTGATTTTTTTTTCCCCTAATTTTAGTGTACTGCATAAATTTATATTAAATCATAAGAATGATTTAATTTTTTTTCTTCAGGTGACGACTAATTCCTACTTTCTATTATTTAGTTGTTATTTAAAGTGATAATACAAGTGGAAATGATTAGACTTTTAAATTTTCTGAATCTATGGTTGGGCACTTCACCTGGAAAAAAAATTAAAATAAAAACCTATTGGTTCTGTCTTGTAGAAATATCCAAGTGTATAGCTATTGTGTAGCAGTTCTAGTGCTTTGATTTTGGAGTTCTGAAACAGTTGAGTTCATATAGAGGGATGTTCTGAAGTTTGTTAGTCTTCCCTTAGTATTATGTAAACTAGATCAGGGATGGTTGTAGGTAACTCTCTTACTGCATCATGTTTGCAGCATAAGAAACAGAGGTTGAAATTTTGTCAATTACATATTTTATGATTCTCTATATTAATAAAATCTGCTTTTGGCTGGCTGTCGACATCTGAGTCATCTCAAATTATGCAAATAATTTATAACATTACATACTAATTTGATATTTATATGATGCAAGTCATCTGACCACCTTAATATCCTCAAGTCAACTCAACCAAGCATTAGTCCCAACTCCCAAGTACTTGGGTCTTGCTGCATGAAACCTATTTTTCCATTCAGCACTATTTACGGCCTTGTCCTCTGTTAAATCATTGGCATTCATGCCGTTTCTCATGCCCCAACTTACACTTCTTTTAGACTCCCTCATCCTTTTTTGTGCCGTCAGCTTAAATCACACCCCTCCTTGCTAATGCATTTATTGGTCTTCATTGTATATGGCCAAACCATCTTAGATGACTTTGCCTCTTCTTGTCCTCAATTAATGCAGACTTTAAATTCTCATGGATGCTTCATTTTTTATTCTATTATTACCACTCATTCATATTAACATCCTCATTTTCGCCGGACTTATCTTTTTACCATGTTCATTCTTACTGCCCAATACTTTGTGCCACAAAGCATGGTTGGCCTTATAGATGTCGTATAAACTTTTACCTTTAACTTGATAGGTTTTCATGATCAAGCAATACTCCAGAAATTTCTCCACTTCATTTATCCTATTCTAGGGGGAATCTCAGCTGTTGAGTTTAGTTTTTAGTTTCAACAGCATCTCTAACAGATTCCACATCTGCAATGGAGCTTTCTAGCTGTTTCTCTCTAGAATCAAAGAATACTTGATTTTCCTACATTTTCCTTTTAATTTTTCCTTATGTTCTTTCATTTTCCTGCATATTCCTGCCAGTTTATTGGGAGATCAGCATCATTTGGTATCAGAGCATGGTTTGAATCCCCTGCGATTGCTGAATTCTTCCTCAAATTTCTCAATTTCTATCAGCTATCTTTGCTGATAATGGAGGATCTTGATTCTGCCATCAATTGAAGCTTGTTAGGGTTCAAAATTCCATCAGATTTGATTCAGTCAAGTGAACGAAGCTTCAGTACACAGTAACAGTCCAGTTTGAAGTGGAATCAGGGTTCGAAGGTCAAATTTCAGTCAAGAAATCCAGTTGCAAGTGAGTCTTTTGGCATCGCACTCAACCTGCGATTGAGTTGCAGTAGTTTGACACTTAGTACAGCACTGATCGAAGGAGTTTTAGGCTAGGATTCATGATGCAGTACAAGATTAAACCTTAACCTAGACTACAATGAGGCTTCAGGAAAAGAGCATTTTTTAGGTTTTAGGGGGATGAGAACAATATCCGTGAATGGTAACTTTAGAAAAGAAATAAGAGAAAAAGAGAAGAAAGAAAGAAAGAGGAAGATAAAACCCTAAACCACTAGGGTTTGAGATCCACACTAAATGTAGATCTTTGGGAAAAAGTTCTATTTTTTGCCTGTGAGTGGTTTCAGTTTCAAAGGACTTTGAAAGTGTTCCTTTCTTGTTGATTCAGAGGGACTCGAGAGCTATTTCTTCTTTTAGGAGAGGTTGGGATAATTGGGTCACTGTTTTAAGACCCCCTCCTTTAGGATTAGAAGTTGTGAACCTTAAGTGCTTAGGGAACGGGTAGGATTGGAGTAGGAGGCCTGTCCAGAAATTACCAGGGTGAGATCCTTTCTAGTTATTTGAAGAGGGGATGCAATTAAAACAGATTTACTTAGTGGGGTTGAACGGCTTCAAGAGCGATGGCCTTGGGTTTGATTCGGATAATTGTGGAAGGGGATTCTTCAATGATTGTGAGTTGGGTTAGGTAGAGAAGAGGGAATTGTTGGAGGTATGATCGCATCGTGCACAACATATTTTGGATTGGGGGAGGTTTTTGGATGTCAGGATGGAGTGGATTCTTAGATCTCTTAACTATGAGACTGACTTTTTGTCTGAAGAGGGCTGTGATTACAGGAGAACATTGTAGAGGGCACTTCTATCCTCCTTTAGATTGTGGTTTGTGTTGGGTTTCATGAGGTGCGGGAGAGTGTACTTGGGGGTTTTTTTGCTTCTTGAATGGTGGTTCTGTGACATTCTCTATTGGGTTTACTGCTTGTCCTCTTTTGTTTTTTCTTTCTTTAATATTATTCTTGGAGAACACGAGCATGGCAAGGATACAGTCTAAGCCATGCCATGCCATGCATGCCATGGTTTTATAGTGTTTTGAACTCATTGCTCCCCAACCCAGCAAACCCCTGACCTCCTTTTTTTATTGTTAAATGATGCTAATTCAGTTGCAATAATATAAGTGGTTGATCTGATACATATCTGAATTGTAGTTCGATTTTGGTGAAAATATTTGAATTTGCTTATTTCAATATATTATTTATGATCTAAATGATATCAATTCTAGGATTATGGAATTGACTTCAATGATCACAATCATCCTATTAAAGCATTTCAGTGTGGTTGCGGAAGTGCCTCCTGCCGAGACATGAATCGAAAAGGTTAGTTTATCTTTTATTGTAAAGCTTATATGTCATGCCTTATTTATTTATTTATTGTGTGATGGAATATTGTTTTGTGTACAGTACCAAGCATGGGTGGAGGTGAGAGGGGGCTGGCCGGCTGACAAGAGCTATGCTTTCCTTCCCCCCCCCCCAAAAAAAAGAAAAGAAAAAAAAGGTAGAATTCATAGGACTAACTACAAAGGCTTTTAAAAATATTTATTGTAGGACTACATCAATCCTAAGATCCTAGCCCTTTGTTATTTTTGTAATCTTTTTCATTTCAACCCTCCAAGCAATTTTAAAAATACATGCTAGTCATATGACTTGGAATGTAACAATGATCTATAAACGTATAGTAAAACAGAAGAAACCAAGAAAAATACTAAAATAAAAGACCATCAGCTAGTGGTGTAAACCAAGCAAGACTAGTGGAGTAGTGGTCTGTACATGGGCTTCAAATGCTCTTACATTAAACTCTTCAGGTTGGTAAAGTTCATCCTCGAGTTTACATCAAGCTTTCCATGGTCGCTTGAATTCCCAGACAAATCCTTTCTACCATTTCTTTCTTTGTTGTTCTGCATGAATTAAAGGAGTTCTCATTTGCCTTAATCAATGAATAAAAAATCTAAAATATCGTTGGTATTTTTTCGTATCGGTTCCTTTGGATACAAAATCTTTTTTCCATTTCTTTTTGTAATGTTTTCGCATGATATATCGCAATATATTGAAAATATAGTTGATATCTACTATAGTTTCAATATTTTATTAATTCCATTTAAAAGTTGCAATTTACCAGGATATATCGAGATTTATTGATGATATATTGACCCTTATTTTATTTATTTATTTTTTATTTTTTAAGACTGCAATGCTGCAAGCGTTCTCTATGCTACTATGCTTTCTAGACTTAGGTACTATCCAGTAGCTACTAGGTTGAATTTTGTCAAAACTATATGACATTATTGATCTATTGTTGTGTACATAATATGCATTTTTATGTTATGTGGCATATAACAATAGGGTTTTGCTTTCCCCCCCTCCCTCTATCCCCCTTTCTCCTCTCTCTCTCTCTCTCTCTCTCTCTCTCTCTGAGTGGTTTTACATCATATATGTTTTGGTTTTCCCCTATTTCCTTTCATCTAATGTAAAAATAAAGCAAGGAAACAATTGACATATCAGTCCATCTCTTTCCTCTTCCATTTTGTTTGGATCTCAAATTTATAGTTCCATCTACCTATTGTTTGATCACTTGGTTCTCTCAACTTTATCTCTATCCTCTATCTGAACTTTATCTCTTTATAATTTCAAACTCTTCCCTTATTCATGCTCTCTCTTTTTTCTTCTTTCCTCACTTCTTTTCTTGGATAGCAAAAGAAAAGCTCCTTTTCTTGGAAGATAAATTACCACCTTGTCTTTCTTGCAGTGGCTGTAAGTAGGAAGACAGTTTAGAAGTTACGTTTTGGAATTTATTGATGAATTGAACTCTAACCTACCTATATTCTGTCATAGATGAAGATTGTATATTTTAGAATGGACTAATTAAAAAATTATCATTTTACCTGACAGAACCATCTCCCCTTCGTCATTCTCTCTCACCTGCCCCAATTTGAGTGTGGGACGGATTTAGGGAGGCGTCCCTTCTTTGGAGCGGGTGTGGAAATGGGGTAGTGCTACCCTGTTGTCATCCCTAAGTTAGACATCTTGGTTGTTTGTTACTTTTTTGAGGGTATGCAAAATTTAGACACCTTGTTAAGTAATTACTATTGCTGCTAACTATCTATATTATGTGGAACAGGTACTTGATATTTGGGCACAGGAACTAGATCAAGCACTATGACGTTTTGATGACCAACAATTGGTGGGGTAATGAAACCATACTCAAATCCATGTTATAATGTTCCCAAAGAATATATGAATGAAAGCAGGATCATCAACTATACATTCTTGGTTTTCACTGTATTTGCACCCTTGCTACTACATTATAGACATAATATTAGGACAAATCTCTATCTGACACACACCCAAAAAAGAAAGAAAAAATGAAAAAAGGAGAGATAAATAGATGCAAAATCAGTTTATGGTTGGAGATTGTAGTGGAAGTTTTACAGGGGCATATTGAAGGATATTATACAGAAGGAAGGTTGTTAAGAAAGAATTTTACCTTTCTTTTTTTAAGGGCACTGATTTATGTTTAGTTTATTTTTTTATTTTTTATTTTTTTTGGGGGGGGGGGGGGGGGGGTTAGAGACATTTCTAGCCTTCTTAATCTACTATTCAATTTTCCCTTAATTTCCATCCAATATTTTGATAGTTGATATGATGACTCTTTTATTTTTTTATTTTTTTAAATTATTAGTATTCCATCCAATATTTCCCCCATTATTCAAACTTTTGAAAGATGAACATTTTAAGCGGGGGAGAGTTTTTCTTTTTTCTTTTTCCTTTCTATAAATTAAATAGATGATGTATGGTTATGCATATTAAGGTAATCAAGAAATTTTGAACCCTGCTGAAGAGTCGTTTATCCTCGTTTATATTTTTTGGTTTGCCTCTTCAAAGGGGAAATTATCACTGAGCTGCTGCTCCTCCCTCGTATGGGTGGATTTCTGTTCTCAGTCTTTCCAAATGCCCGTCCAAGGTTGCCCCTTTGCAAAGTGACAAGGGCTGGGTGTAGCATGCGGTGGCACCTTTGCTTCCATGATACTCCATCACCATGGGCATGAGAGTGGCATGCCTTGGCTTTTGATCAAAAAGGGGTATAGTCGCTGTGGATTATCATTGACCAGTTCTCTCAATGAACCATGTGTCCTAAAGTTGTCGAGAGAAAGATCCAACTCACACACAAAAAGTGTTCTGACAAAAATGCACCCTGCTGAAGAGTCAAAAATTGCTAATACCACTTGCACTAGGTTGTACAAAGGCTAATGTCACCACCGAGGCAGCTAGCATGCTGTCAAGGCATTGGGGCTTTGCATACCAAGCATCAACCCCAATTCTGACATGGTGCCCTTTTTGGGATTTGGATTTGCTGCAGTTGGGGTGGTTTTACTGCACTATGTGCAGTAAAACCACCCCAACTGCAGCAAATCCGGATCCATATGGATCCAGAATGAGGTTTGATCATGACATATGGAACCAGCTAATTATCGGGACCATTTCCCCAAATTCAGATTCAGTGTACTGGAGAGGAGCTGACCCCTTTAGAGGGAACTCTGGCCTTCTTAATTTTGGCGACATGCTAGACTGACAGCTATGAGCAAGACTTGCCAACTAATTAAGGGTCCATCTGGATGTCAAGTGAAAGATAATAGAATAGAGCACATAATGGAAATAAGGCAAGCAAGATTTTGATTTATCTAGCTACCCACTGACTATATCTCTATAATATAATGCCATAACAACGAAGTTGGAAGACAAGCCTCGCCATTACATTTCCATATAGTTATTGACTATTATTTGCATGCAATGCCAAAATAACAGAGTCGGAAGTCAGGCCATGCCATTTCATTTCCATGTAATATTCACTACCTTGACTCTCGTGGCTCATCTATATTTGGCCTTCTCGACACTTGTTTGATCTTTTGTGAACATGACAAGGGTTTTATGATAAGCTTCATACGCAAACGTGTCATCACCGATGAGAGTTGTTCGCGATAATCACGCGCATGCAAGTGAAATACATGCGTGGGCATGGATGACTCAAAATGGGAACACTTGATCAATCTAATGTTTGGGAGAAAGAACAGCATCGTTAACCAATTTGTCTAAATTCATGCTAGATGACCCAGCAAGACAAGTAAGATGAGCCATCAAAAGTTTCACCCATTGTGAACGTCACAAAAGTTTTATGATAAGTTTCACGTCGCGCATGTCGGGTAGTGATATAAGTCGCCTGTAATAATCATGCGTATGCAAATAAAATGCATGCACGGTCATAGATGATGTAAAATGAAAACACCTAATCAATCTAATGTTTGTTTGGGAGAAAGAAGCACATCGTTAATTAATTTGTCTAAATTCATGTAAGATGAGCCATCAAGACTAGAAATGGCCTCTTCAGCCATCGTTAATTAATGGTTTTTTTTTTTTTTTTTTTAATAGATTTAATCATTTGGCATTTGGGAAAAGTTGTCTCATATTTGGTACTGGTTTTGACATTGCCAAAATTTGGCACCCCATTGAGAGAGTATTTTCCTTTTTATTTATTATTTGTTTATATTATTCTCCGTGCCAAATTATATATAGTATCAGCATCCCATTTCACACTTCCTTTGGACTTGCTCATAAGGAGTAGAAATTGGCCTGACGTACGTACAAAAAGATTTCAGTAGTTGGCATTATAGTCCATCATTGTAAAATATTAAGAAAATACAAACGTGCAAAAATATATCCAACATGAGAATTTAATATACTTTTACAAACCCATGTTTCTAAGTCTGTATGTTTGTCTTGGTACTGAAATGAAGTTGGAAAACAACTTGGAAAATGAGGCAAATGATTTGCTCCACTTGATTTATGGGGTGAGAGAATGAAATGGATATGCAGATGCATCGTACTTACCCCATGTAAAACAATGGCAAACACTACTTGGCAAATTTTTGGGCCGACGTCGTCAATCTAAGTTTCCCTATATGTAGTAATATCTATAGTCTATATAATATATAAAAGAGAACACGTCACATGATTAGGGTTGATCTTAAGTTGCTTGGGTCCTACGTGAATTCTTAAGATGAGGTTCTATACATATTCACACATAAAAATAAAAAATTCTAAGTACTTATAATTTTTTTATTTTTTGTATTTGCTTTTTGCTAGTACCCACAAGGGGTGTTAATGGTTTTGGTTAAAACCAAGAACTAAACCAAACGACCGGTTTGATTTGGTTTTTTTGTCATTAGGTTTGGTTTTGGTTCTAATTTTAGAAAACCGAACTAAATTGGTTTGGTTTTGGTTTTCATTTTTAAAAAACCAAACCAAACCAAAAAACCGAAAAAACCGAAAAATATAATATATATATATATATATATATATACACGTCAAACTTAAAGTTTGTAAATTTCCTATTCTAATAAGGGTATAATAGGAAATAGATTTAAAATAGTACAAAACTCTAAGTCTCTCACCTCAGTCTCATCTCATTTTAAGTTTTTTTTTATTGTTTTTCCTTTTTTAGATTAGCATGTATTAAACTAGCTATTAATGTTGTGTGAGATATTGAATTGACATATGCCAATATGTTTCCATTTTGATACAATATTTAATGTTTTTTTTAGTTGCTAATGTAATGTTTTTATTAAAAATGTTTTTATTTGGAGTTTAGTATATCATTTTTTTCATTTTCAATTATTTGTTGCTACTTGATAGGTTAAAACCGAAATCGAACCGAACAAAACCGAAATTTTTTGGTTTGGTTTGATTTTTTTATAGTATGGTTTGGTTTTGGTTTGGTAGGAACAAAACCGAAATATAATGGTTTTGGTTTGAAATCTACCCTAAAACCGAACCAAACCGAACCATTAACACCCCTAGTACCCACTACCCACACAATGTTTGCATCATTGCTTGGATATATAATTACTCAAATTTAGACATGCGTTGGATTAATTCTCTGGAATTTGAACTTGGGTTGAAATCCTCATTTAATATTAGTACAAGAAACACCATTTTTTTTTTTGGGGGGAGGGGCTAAGTATACAAAGGTTGGAGAATATCTAAGCCCCTCAATCACTATAAAAAAAAATAAAAAAAATTGGGGACCCTATGTGATCGCAACATTTGGCAGCCCTCCAAGTCATGTTTACACATGACAAGTTTCTCATAAAGTAAGGATTTGCTAATGGTTTTAAAAAAACCATCACCATGATAGTGTGATTTGAGTTATCTATAAAAGTAATGAACATTTTGAATCAAAAGCGCCCCCCCCAAAAAAAAAAAAGCTTATTAAAGCTGACTTAGTAATTTTTTGAACTTTTGATCCAAACCGTCCAATGTTTTTATGGGCGGCTCAGATCATCCCATCACGGTATTTTTTTTTTTTTCAAACAGTAACCAAATCCAAGTAGGTACAGCTTAATATGATGTCGTGGCATATAGTTTAGGCCAAAGGAGGAGGATGAGAAAGGTGCATGACAGTCTGTTTAGACCGTCAAACAGTTGTCACGTGAAATAGAATGGAGCACGCACTGAAAAATAAAACAATTACGTACGAGTAAGATTTAGACTATCTAGCAAGCAACGGAATATTATTTGTATATAAATGCCAAAACAATAAAGTTGGAAGTCAGGCCATGCCATCACAATTACATATATATATATATATATATATATGTTCACTATCTTGACTCTGGCACCTCATCCATATTTGGCCTTTCTCAACACTAGCGTGTTTGACCTTTTGTGTGAACATGACACAAGGTTTATGATAAGCCTCATACGAAAACGTATGGCCCTAAAAAACATTCAATTAGGTACAGCTTAGCTATATATATAATGATATAACGTTTGGAATACTCGCGTTATGCCGCCCACCTCGAACAGTGATACAATCCGTCGTAATCACGCGTATTGAGCAGTGATACAATCCGTCATAATCACGCGTATGCAAGTGAAATTCAATACACGCGCGGTCATGGACGATGAAAAATGGAAACACCGGCCTGATCAATCTAATGTTTGGGAACAAGAGGCACATCTAATGTTTGGGAACAAGAAGCACATCGTTAACTAATTTGTCTAAATTCATGTAAGATGAGCCATCAAGACTAGAAATGGCCTCTTCAGCAATCTTTTTCCACTCCGTGGCTTTCTTCTTCATTTCTATGCCTTTCTCTCCCTCCATCAACTCCATCACAAGGCTCTCAACTTCGTCTCTCTTAACATCGCTGTTTATCTCCATCCCTATCCCCCACTCCGTGCAAGAGTATCGGCAGTTGGTTTGTTGCTCTGCGAAAAATGGCCAACAGACCATGGGCACTCCACCAGACAAACTTTCAATAGTGGAATTCCATCCATTGTGTGTTAAAAATCCTCCGATCGATGGGTGGTTGAGAACTTGTTCTTGAGGGCACCAACTTGCTAATAGACCCCTTTCTTTGGTCACTGTCGCAAACTCCGGTGGAAGAACCGCCGTGTCGCCAGCCACAAGGTCGGGTCGAATAACCCACAAAAAGGTTTGGTTGCTATTGCAGAGGCCCCAAGCAAATTCAATCAGTTGTTGAGGTGTCATGACTGTGATGCTTCCAAAATTCACGTAAACCACTGAGTTTGGATCTTTATTATCGAGCCATTCGAGGCAACTGGATTCTTCTTTCCATAGATTCGAACCAATCGACTTTAAGTCATTATCAGCCACTTGATTGAGGAGTAAATGTAGGGGACCAATGGTGTAGATGGGAGGAAGCATGGGTGAAAGCGCTTCCAAAACATCATCCTCAAAAGCATCAAATGTGTTCAAAATCATTGCTGAAGCTTTATAAGCTCTCTCAGCTTCACCCATAGCAAAATTGAGCATAATGTCGTCTGGGTTTGTTGTTCGAATAAAAGTGGGAAGATCCTTCAAACGTATGCCTTTCATGCCAGGTATCCATTCTATAACAGTATCTAAATATCCGTTGGTGAGGTAACTTTCATCTACATGCATGTCACAAAGAACAGTGTTAAACTGGGAACTATAGGGTTGATGAGGTAATTTTTTTTATCCTAACCCAAAACTTTATTTATGAAGTTGGATTTTGAATGATATACCTTTGAGTGGTGTAAAACCCTTTTCGATGAGGTGGCGATACTGCATGTAGCCCATGAAGCCGCATGCACTGGTTGTCCAGAAAAAAACTGCAGGAATACCTAGTTCTTCAGCAGCATCAGAAGAAAAGCTCATGACACCATCTGAAACTATGCAAGTGACCGGAGGGACGTTGGATGAAGCGGTGTCATTGAGTTTGGATAGAAGATCTCTGAAAGGAGCAAGGCATGTTTTTTTGGTGGAATCACAGAGTGAAGGGATGTCTTGGGTGGTGTCCGCGTCAGTGTCTGACGGTGGGAGGCCATCAGGAATGGTTTCGAATCGAAAAGAGGATAGGCCGTCGAGGGAGTTGGGTCCTCGGGATTTCAGTAGGCGTTTGTGATTATACTCTGTGTTAACAAAGGTGATATGGAAGCCTTTGTGATGAAGGAGTTTTGCTAATTTTAGCATAGGGTTTATGTGGCCTTGAGCTGGGTATGGAATGCAAACCACATGTGGTTTATCCATCAAGACCCCAGAACCGACTCTCTCCCTCTTTTGTGTGTTGGAGTGGTATTGGCAAGAGGCGGGCTCCTAATTTATAGGCCAAGAAAGAAACGGCTTGCCCTTGTCATATACTTAAAAAATCAGAAGTCAATAGTGAACAGATGTTGCTATGGTTTGTCCATCAAGGCCATTGAACCTATTCTCTCTCAATAGTGAACCTATTCTCTCTCTCAATAGTGAATCTATAGGACTTATAATAGGTTGAGTCCTAATTTGTTTTGGAAATTTAAGGTTCGTGGTTGTCACTTACCCGCCTATATATTTCGTTGTGTGTTTTGGAATCCTGTGATTTAAAGGTTTGGAAGGCTAGGTGTAGCATCACAAGCCGTTAGGGATTTTCTATTCTTGCAGGTAAAAGCATCGCCATAGTGACTACTCTTTCGACTCCTACCAGTATATTCTATTATTTATAATATTTGAGATTTACTATGTCATATAAATCTGATCAATCTTGTTTTTGCTTCCGCTTAGTTAAATATTATTTGTTTGAATATCTTATATCAAGCATCCCAGGTCACACTCCAATTGGATAGGCTCATGAGTAGAAATTGGCCTGGCAATTAGAGAGCTACATACAAAAAAAATTTCAGTAGTTAGCATGGTAGTATATCATTGTAAAATATTAAGAAAATACAAACATGCAAAAATATATCCAACATGAGATTTTGATATACTTTGTACAAACCCATGTTTTTAACTCTGTATGTCTGTCATTACAATAATCTGTCGTTGTAAAAATAATACTCTGTAATGAATTGTCATGTAAAGTTTTCTTTAAAGAAATAAAAAATAAAAAATTACTGAAAGGGCATGTAAGTTTCCTTGACAAATTGCTCCTCGACAAATTATTTATGCTACTATGAGATTTTTTGTTTTTATTTTTTTTATAGTAAGATAGGGAAGGTGAACAACCTAACCACACATCGCTATAGATGGTAGATGTAAGTCACGAATCGGTACAAGCGTTTCTTAACTCAAAGATCTTCGTCCCTACCCTTTCCTTTGGAAGAATCCGCGCCTCTTCCCTTAAGTATACGGCTCCTAATAGTTTAATTTATTATTTTGTCTTGGTATTGAAATGAAGTTGGAAAACAACTTGGAAAGTGGGGCAAAGGATTTCCTCCACTTGATTTATGAGGTGAGAGAATGAAATGGACATATATATAGATCTATGGTACTCACCCCATATAAAACAATGAACAAAAACAATGGTTAAGCACGACTTTGCAAACTTTTTGGGCCGACGTGATCGATCAATCTAATTTTCCCTATATATTGGAATATCTATAGTTTATATGAGGGCTGATCAATCAAAACTTTATATAGTTATATTAGCACCATGCATTGGGAGTTGTATCCTGTGCATTGATCCAATGTATCCTATAACCTACTAATGCACGAGATATAACTAGGGCTACAACTTGGGTGGGTTGAACCCGTCCAACCCGAGCCCAACCTAGTCAATAATAGATGGGTTGGACAAATAGTTTTCATACATTGGGTTGGGTTTGGGTTAGAAAATATCAACCCGATTTAAATCAGGTTGGGCTTGGGAAGGCGGGTTGGGCAACCCGAACCCAACCTATATATATAATATATAATTTTTTTAAAATATTTTTATATGCATTAAATATGACATCATATGGTTTTTAACTATTGGTCATTTGGTATGGACATAGGGGGCTTGTATGAAAAATTACTAGAGATTTGTAAAATGGGCTGGAGAAAGATGTGCAGCCAAATTATCTTCTATTGTTTTTTCCTTTTTTTTTTTTTTTTTTTTTTTTGAGGGGGGAGTTAAAAGGGGAGCTTTGTTTAGATTGTTAGCCCTAACCTAGCGGTTAGTAGCTATAAAATCTCCTCTCTTAGCAAGAAAAAGAAAGAAAATCTGTAATATCTCCTAAAATCATAGGATTATAATCTATGTTTGACCTAAAAGAGTCTTTAAATAAGTGTCTATTAATGTCAATTTTTTTTATTTTTCTAAGTTAGTTCTTATCATTTTGGCATCAGAGCATTCTGCCACTACTTCTCCCTTCTTTCCCCAGTCTCCATCAGCTACTAACAAGTAACGCCGTTGATTTTATTGAAGCATGTTAATCAATTGAATTTGGATGATTAGGATTTGTAGGCATATGCAACAATGCATTTTTTATTTATTTATATTTTTATTGAAGCAGGTTTACTAAAGATGAAAAATAAAAAATGAAATTAATAAACTAACCCACATAACCTGCTCAACTCGACTTCAACCTGCCCAACCCATGTAACCCGTGAGCAACCCGTGCCCGCCTAACCCAAGCACGGGTTGAGCTTGGGCGAAGAAAGTTCAACCCGAGGTATAGGTTGGGTTGGGCTTGGGTGTAAGGATTTATACTTTGGGTTGAGCTTGGGTTGACCTCTCAACCCGCCCAAGTTGCAGCCCTAGGTATAACTCTTAATGCAAGGGTTGATATAAGTTATATGTTTTTTTTTTGGTCCTAAGCGAACTCTTAAGATGAGATTTTTTATATATATTCACAAATAAAAATAATTAAAAAAATTCTACGTACCTATAATTTTTTTATTTTTTGTTTTTTTTTGCTACCCACTACCCACACAATGTTTGCTTATATATATAATTACTAAAATTTAGACTTGGGTTGGACTCTTTGGAATTTGAACTCGGTTTGAAACCCTCGTTTAATATAAGTTCAAGACAACTTTTTTTTTTTTTTTTGGGTTGGACTCTTTGGAGAATATTTAAGCCCCTCAATTTCTATTAAAAAAAAAAATTAGGTACCCTATGTGATCGGGGGTGAGTGTACAAAGGTTGGAGAATATTTATGCCCCTCAATTTTTTATTTATTTATGTATTTTTAAAATTAGGAACCCTAAGTGATCACAACATTTGGCAGCCCTCTGAGCCGGTTCTACACGTGACAAGTTTCTCTTTTCTTCCCTCCAAAATGCCCAATTCTCATACGTTCTCTTTTCTCTTATTCATCATGGATCCATCGACATGTTTATATAATACTAGTAGCTTTTAATCAATGGTGAATAAAATAATACAATTTTATGAGATTACGATAAATCTCAAAATTTATTTGGAAGATATATTTTTCCAAACTTTCTAAAATGATGGCTTAATATATTTTTCATAAACTGTATCAAACGATTGAGTAAATTGAATCTAAAACGAGTAAGATATCATAAATGGAAAAAATATTTCAACCTCAACGAAGAAAAAAAAAGGTTACCAGAAAACAAAAAATAGTGCAGACTTTGGAAGATGGGATCAAAAGATCTAATGGTATTCTTCAAAGAATTCAAAGAAATGTAGGCATGACCAAACTCTACACACTATTGGACAAATCAATGGTCAATGTAAAAAATTGCACAGAGAAGTTTTGGCCTAATCCTATATAGGGATTTCTCTATTGGGCTGGAATATAGACAAATTCTAAAATTAAAGCAAAATTGGCCTTGGATCAAATTCTGGTCTTAGTCACTGCAAATAGACCTGGTAACTGACATGGGCAACCACATCATCACCATGTTTGCACATATATAACAGGCTAACATGCCAACTAATATGATGTGCCATATATATATATATATATATATATATATATATATATATATATATATAGTTTAAGCCAGCGTACCCTATCTGTCCTAAGTTGACATTTCCATTTTTAGGCGGTCTGTATAGCTCATCAAAGGGCCAATTCTATGGTAGCTTGGCAAAAAATTAGGTATGTCACTTGAAATGGTAAGTTGATCACTTCAAATGCTAATTGGATCACTTAAAATGGTAAATAGTCATTAAATAATAAGTGGATCATTTCAAACAGTAAATAAGGATAATATCTTAAAAACCTTGTGAATACCATAGAATTACCTCTTATCAAAAAGTTGTCATGTGATATAAAATGGAGCACACATTGAAAAAAAAAAAAAAAAAAAAAAAAAAAAAAAAAAAAAAAAAAAAAAAACAATTAAGTACGAATAAGATTTAGACTAACTTGCAACCGATTATTATTATCTGTATATAAATGCCAAAACAATAAAGTTGGATGAAGTCAGGCCACGCCATTACATTTCCATGTGTATATGTTCACTAACTTGACTCTCGTAGCTCATCTATATTTCGCCTTTCTCAATACTTGTTTGACCTTTTGTGTGAACAAGACGCAAGTTTTATGATAAGCTTAGTAAACTAAGGGCCTAAAAAAAATATTTCAAGCAGTAACAGCTTAGCTATATATATATATATATAATATATTGTTTGGAATACTTGCGTTAAGTCACGCACATCAAACAGTGATACGAGCCATCCGTCATGCTCACGCGTATGCGAGTGAAATACATGCGTGGTCATGGACGATGCAAAATGGAAACACCTGATCAATCTAATGTTTGGGGGAAAGAAGCACATCGTTAACTAACTTGTCTAAATTCATGTAAGATGAGCCATCAAGACTAGAAATGGCCTCTTCAGCCATCTTCTTCGACTCCATGGCTTTCTTCTTCATTTCTTTGCCTTTCTCTCCCTCCATCAACTCCTTCACAAGGCTCTCAACTTCATCTCTCTTAACATCACTGTTTATCTCCATCCCTATCCCCCACTCCGTGCAACAGTATCGGCAGTTGGTTTGTTGCTCTGCGAAAAATGGCCAACAGATCATGGGCACTCCACCAGACACACTTTCAATAGTGGAATTCCATCCACTGTGTGTTAAAAATCCTCCGATCGATGGGTGATTGAGAACTTGTTCTTGAGGGCACCAACTTGCTAGTAGACCCCTTTCTTTGGTCACTGTCGCAAATTCCGGTGGAAGAACCGCCGTGTCGCCAGCCACAAGGTCGGGTCGAATAACCCACAAAAAGGTTTGGTTACTATTGCAGAGACCCCATGCAAATTCAATCAGTTGTTGAGATGTCATGACTGTGATGCTTCCAAAATTCACGTAAACCACTGAGTTTGGATCTTTAGTATCGAGCCATTCGAGGCAACTAGATTCTTCTTTCCATAGATTCGAACCAATCGACTTTAAGTCATTATCAGCGACTTGATTGAGGAGTAAATGTAGAGGACCAATGGTGTAGATGGGAGGAAGCATGGGGGAAAGTGCTTCCAAAACATTATGCTCAAAAGCATCAAATGTGTTCAAAATGATTGCTGAAGCTTTATGAGCTCTCTCAACTTCACCCATAGGAAAATTGAGCATAATGTCGTCTGGGTTCGTTGTTCGAATAAAAGTGGGGAGATCCTTCAAACGTATGCCTTTCATGCCAGGTATCCATTCTACAACAGTATATAAATACCCGTTGGTGAGGTAACTTTCATCTGCATGTCACAAAAAATGGTGTTAAACTGGGAACTATAGGGTCGATGAGGATTAGTAGACAACATTTTTGTAAAAAATTTTTTTACAGTAGTCGATCTCATGCTGCACGTTCATTTCTCTCCCATCCAATCTTAGCAATGGCTTTCCTTTACTTCCGTGAATGAACAACCAATGAAAAATTTACAAAAAATGTTGTCCTTCGATCCTAACCCAAAACTATATATATTTATGAAGTTAGATTTTGAAAAAGAATGATATATACCTTTGAGTGGTGTAAAACCCTTTTCGATGAGGTGGCGATACTGCATGTAGCCCATGAAGCCGCATGCACTAGTTGTCCAGAAAAAGACTGCAGGGATGCCTAGTTCTTCAGCAGCATCAGAAGTAAAGCTCATGATACCATCTGAAACTATGCAAGTGACCGGAGGGACGTTGGACGAAGCGGTGTCATTGAGTTTGGATAGAAGGTCTCTGAAAGGAGCAAGGCAATTTTTTTTGGTGGATTCGCAGAGTGAAGGGACGTCTTGGGTGGCATCCGCATCTGACGGTGGGAGGCCATCGGGAATGGTTTCGAATCGAAAAGAGGATAGGCCGTGGAGGGAGTTGGGACCACGGGATTTCAGCAGTCGTTTGTGATTGAACTCTGTGTTCACAAAGGTGATATGGAAGCCTTTGAGGTGGAGTTGTTTTGCTAATTTTAGCATAGGGTTTATGTGGCCTTGAGCTGGGAATGGAATGCAAACTGCATGTGGTTTGTCCATCAAAGCCAGTGAACCCATTCTCTCTCGATCTATCTCTCTTTTCTTTTCTGTGTGTATTTGGAATGATAATGTCAAGAAGCGTTGGTTCGAATAATGGCAAGAGGTTGGCTCCACATTTATAGCCCAAGAAAGAGGGTCAGACAGCTGTTCTCTAGTCATATAGTAGTAAAACAAAATTCATTAAGTGCTTAGCCAGAAAATGTTTGCTTTGCTGACGTTGAGGTCATATACTCATACTGCTTTACGGCCAGCCGACCTTTAATGTCCAAACTTATATGGGGAGTTTTAGATTCGTCGGTGCTACGGTAAGATAATTACAGTTCGATACATATTATTGCTAATTTTTTAATAAATAACTATCAACTTAATTAAGAATGACTACCAATTATATTTATTTTTGTGAATCGATGGATTTCCCTCCGTTCAATACAATTTCCCTTTTGAATTTTCATCTTATTTTCCTTTTTTTTTTTTTTTTTTTTTTTTTTTTTTTTTTTTATAAATAGTACTATAGGTAGCAATTAAATATAACAACAATTAACAGTAATTGATGTAATATTTTCTAACAGCCAACTGTTAGCACTCTCCTCATTAATTATCATGGGATGCCAACTTAACATGACAGATCAATTGTTGCAATTGCTTGCCGTATGTAACATTTCTAAAATAAAATAAAATAAACTTAAACTTACGAGGTGATATATGTTATCATCTCGTAAATTTTTTTTTTTTTTTAATATATGATATCACCTCGTAAGTGTTGTTTTTTTTTTTTTATAAAATTTTATTTAAATCCAGTGTTTTACTAATTATGATAGCACTAGGAGCCAAACTTATTAAACAGTTTGGCAGACTGGAAAATCGATTAGCAGGAGGATAGAATTTATTTCAAGCTAGGTTTGACAATTCTTTGTCTAGGGAGGGTCCAAACTTAATAGCAGAGTGGTAGACCTGCTATCGGTTAGCTGACAGATTTTATTTCTATGTTTAACAAGTCTCTATCCAGCAGGGGTACTTGAACTCCATTATGAAAGTAATCTAGAATATGACCCCCAAAAAAAAAAAAAAAAAAAAAATCTGCCTTCCTTTTTTTTTTTTTTTTTGCTATTAATTATGGAAAAAAGGAAAACAAGCAAAACATAGAAAAAACACCCGAGAAAAAAACAAGAACCAAAACAAAACAAAAAGAAATCAATCCCAACTGTAACCATTAAAACTACAGGTTTCAAAAGTGATTTCAAAAGAGTATTAGAAGGTAAGAACTCATCAAAGTTAGTGCAAAGAGACCAACGCACCATCGCATAAGCAGTCCCATTAATCATTTTTGGCACCTTACGGAATAGAGAGCAAAGAGTATCCTTAAGACCAACCACTATATCACAAATACTAACTTCTATCCCCCACGGGCAACAATGTGGAGCTTAAACACTTGTAACAACATTAAGGGCATCCCCTTCAAAGATGCATTTATCCCAACCCATACTCTTAGCAACCTTTAAGGCCAATCTAGCAGCCTCTGCTTCTGCCAATAGAAAAATCTGTCTAATGTATGAGTGTTATATGAAGACAAATCTAGCACGTGCATGTGATCTGACAAATCTGACAAATCTTTAGAGGTCTAGCACGTTTATAATATTTTTAAATTTGACGCCTTTAAATAAATTTTGACTCTCTTGAGGTTTATTTTGATCGTTTCATTTATTGATATCTTCAAATTTAACCCTACACAACCATTGAAAGCCTGTAGTTTTTCATTTTTCTGTATATCCTAATTTTGTTGATTTCATATCTTCGATCTCTAATTTCTATATTCGGCTAATAACTTTGTTGTGATATTCATAGTTTGGTCAGTTGGTCTATGTTATATAGCTTTGTTTGTTAACATAGGATATGGAGAAGTAAACAAAGTTAATAATATTTTTGAGGTTGTAGGGACATTGTTCAAATATTAATCAACTGTTGAGTATGTATATTTATCTTCAGTTTACTATTTTAGTTTTTCTTGTTATTCTCAAGTAGGGGAAAAAAAATTGTACTTATCGTTAGTCTTGACTCTTGACCCTCAAAGACTAAATTCTTGACTCCATTGAATACATCTCATGAATTTTTGGGTTTTCATAAACATTTACTCTCAAGTCTCTCCCTCGCAACTTTTCCTTCAAAGTTTAGCTTTTCTGAATCAAAATCTTAGCTCCACCATTGCTTAAGACACATGTTAAGAAAACCCTTCTAATTAAGTAAAAACAAAACAAAAAGATTTTCTTAACGTATGTTCTTAGTATACATGTTAAATTATAATAATGAACCAATCATTACGACGAGGATTTCTATGCAATTTTCCTTTACTCTAAGCCTCTAAGGTTTGATGAGTCTTTTTCTAAGGAGGCCAAAAAGTAATAGTGGTTTGGCCGACCTTACACCCGTCAGCATTTAAGTAATTACGATGGCAACTACACCCAAACTTGACCTTATACCCGTCAACTGACAGATTTTATCCCTCTTGCTTGGCAAGTCTTTGTTTTGTGATGTTAAACTCCATTTTGAAGGCAGTCCTGACCAATTTCCCAGCCAATCATCGTTATAAATAAAATAACATAAAAAAGGAAAAGCAAACGTATATCCAAAAATATGTCTAACGTGCGAGTTCTCTATCTCTTTTATAAACTACACGTTTTTAATTAGAGTCCGAGTATCATTACTTATAAAATCCATAATTGCAAAAATAATAACAAATTTTTTTAACGTGCCTCTAGAAATTGAATTTTTTTTTTTTTTAAAGTATGACAAACCTATTAGTCTTATAATTTTATATGATATTTTATCACTTTTATTTAATAATTCTATGACTTTCTCATTTCTTATATATATATATATATATCTTGCCTAGCTTGCAGAAAAAGAAAAAAAGAAAAAAATTTCTTTCAAAAACATGCATTTGAAGGGAAGTATAAGACAAATGGTTGACGCAAGTATAAGACTATTATTTTGTCTACATACACAGAGAAGTAAAAGCACATGCAAGATTTTGCAGGGCATTTCGTAGAGCCGTAGAGGTCTTTGTTACTTCCCTGGCCTTTCTCTGCCAGAAACAGCCAATTTTCTGCATTTCATCCCAATACGGATCTTAATATTCAAATTATTTGCCGACGTGATCTGATCTCAGTCTCCAATTCAGCTCTACATTTTTATGATATACTAATCCCGATTTTATCATTGATCCATGATATAAGAGACATCCCAACTTTTAACTCCAACCATTTTTAATTCGGGGCAGGGTCAGAGTTGGGGTCAAGGACAGAGTTCGAGACAGGGACAACCAGGTGGGAAGAGTCGATCTCAGTGTCGTAGTAGTGGTGGTGGTTCCGGCTTGGGTTATTCTATCTTTTGGAGATTTCCTATGATTTTTGAAAAGCATAGAGTACTTTTTTGTAATTTTGAAAATTAAGAAAACAAGTTAAAAATCAAACTTGGTCAATCAAACTGTGGTTAAAGTAGTCAACTAAGGTCCCACAATTATTATAGAAGGCTGGCTGTGATACTAAATGAGATGGATGCATGTTTTTCAAAGCTATTGTTGGAAACGGGTGATTCTGAAATATTTTGGGTTGAATGACCCTACTAATATATGACGGGTTTTATACTGATTATTTTATTGGATTTTTGACTTGTTGATACTCTATAGAAATTATTATTTGAAGCGGTCCCATTGAGAATAAGTTAAAAGTATAAGAGCAATTATTATTTGTCCTACTTATCGCCATCAAACCTTTGATTTCAATCAAATTGTTTGAAATGTAGAACACCTTTTGGAGAACACTTTGAGCCAATTAAGCTCTATTTTTTTTTTTTAGGGGGAATTACCGATTGATTCCACGTTTTCATGGAATTGCCCCATAAGGACGTTTTGACTTTCAACTTGTTTTTGTTTTTAGTAGTTTATAATAAAGTCAATAGTCAGTTTGTTAAGAGTACTCCCCAAGAGGATTCACTTGACTCTCTTCTTCTTCTTGTTCTTCTTCTTCTTCCATTATTTTATTTTATTTTATTTTAATTTTTTTTGGGCACGAGAGAACCTCACCAAGGCAGGGCTACTTAGTGACCCACCCTTGATAGGTAAAACCCTGATACTGTGTTTGGTTGGGTGGAAAGGGGGAGGGAAGGAAAGGGGTGGAGGGAAAAGGGGAGGGAAGGATTGCAAATCCCTTGTTTGGTTCGGAGGGAAGACAGGAGGGAAAGGTAACCAGGAGGGATTCCCTTTCCGTCCCCGCCCACCATTTTGAATCCGCCCAAAAACGAGCGGAAAAGTGGAAGGAAATGCATAAAACACACGGGAGTTACCAAAATACCCTTCATTGGGTTTTATAATGGAAGGCATGTGCAGCTCACTTTTCTTCTCCCTCTTCATACCAGACGCTGTCCTTCTCCGGCAAGACAAGCCCCTTTCTGCTCCAAACACAGCGGCGTTCACCCTCCACATTAGTTGCTCTCAAGGTATGCACACACCCTCTCACTCTACTTCTTGGAACTCTACTTACCTTTTGAAAGACCGATCTGAAGAAAAAAAGAAAAAGAACCATCCCTACCAGATCATTCACAAACCCAACTACCCATTACAAATCGTAGGTATAATAGTTTCACAAAAATTAAATCTTTCACTCACTGATTGTAGAAAGGGGAAAGTTCTCTCTCTCTCTCCAAACACAGCGCTTGCGGAATAAGCATAGGACTGCTGAGGCTTGTCTTTTGGGGGTTTCTCTCCGGGGTGTTGTTGTCCGTAGGGTGCTGAGGGGGCGCCGTAGGGTGTGGCCACTAGGGCTTAGGACTGGTGTCCCGATGGTTGTTGTTGTGGTGGTGGCACACCATAAGGGGAGGCAACGTAGGGCTGCGTCGGTGGCGCGCCGTAACTGTAACCGGTAGAACCGTGTGGGTATCCAAACATTTTGAAGAGATGAAAACTGATTTCGACGGGGGAAGGAAAACTGATTTCGACGGGGGAAGGAGGCTGTTCAAGATATGGGTAGTGTGAAAATCTTTGGGTTAGTGCTCTGTTTGCCCTGTTTTGCTGCAGTGTTTGGTTATATTTGGGTGTTTTTGGTTTTCCCTTTGGCTGTTTACGGTTGGTTGTGTTCTTGGGGTCTCCATCTGGGCAGCTTAGGTGTAGTTTTAGTGGGTCGTCTCAATGCCTCTCTCTTCAGTCGAAAGCCCCTCTTTAAGCCCATCTTTAGGCTGTCTCAACTAGCCTATCTCTTCTACCTTTTTTTTTTTTTTTTTTTTTTGGCAGAAAACTCTATTTGGTTATAAAAGGAATCATAAATATCTCCCCATTCTCTCTATTTATTCTCTCTCTGTAAAAATCATTGGGTGGTTTTTTATTTGGTTTCATGTGAAACCCATTGCAGCAATAGCACTAAAAACGACAATCTTTTTTTTTCCTCTTTTCTTTGTAATAAGTGATGCTTTATTTCTTATTTTCTTGCATATCAATGTGAAATGACTCGTATTTAAAAAGTATATGTACATATTTTTGTTAAAATGCAACTTGAAAAATGGATAAGAAAGCAAAGAATAAAGAGAGCATTGATGATAAGGCAAATTCGGTGAAATGGTCAACATATTGGGATGAAGTCTTACTGGATGCTCTTTTGGAGGAACAAATGAAAGGAAACAGGCCAGATGGGACATGGTCCACAACTGCCTATACTAATGTTGTGAAAATACTTACTCAAAAATTAGAATTCCCATTTCTGAAGGATCATGTAAAAAATCGTATGAAGACTCTTAAAAAAAACTTCAATACATGTTATGAACTTTTAAAGGGCATGAGTGGATTTGCATGGAATCCAGAAACACAATTGTTTGAGGCTGAGAATGAAGTTTGGAAGGAGCTTATACAGGTATTTTATAACTATGTACTATATAGTATGTTATATGGTTTTTCATTGATTGTTTTATATTCCTTTATATATATATATATATATATATATATATGATTCAAACATTTATATATGCAATCTTTTAAACATGCAGGCAAATGCAGCAGCTGCAACATGGAGGCATACTAAAATTTGCCACTATGATAAATTATTGGATTTATTTGCAAAGGATAGAGCTACTGGTAAAGGTGCAATAAGTGCCAGGGAGAAAGTGAGAGCTTGGGCAGAAGAGGAAAGGCTTAACAGGCTTAACCCCATTGATCTTAATGATGAAGTTAGTGGATATAATTTCAACTTTGAGCCACTATCTCCTGTTGGTACACCTACATCTTCTCAAGTGGACTCTCAATGTGGCATCTCCTCAAAAGACAAAAAGCGTAAAGCTGATTTAATGATAGATGTGTTAGAGAGACAAATTGAAGTTGTCAATAGTGGAATTGCTAGTGTGGCAGATGCAATCAAAGAGGGAAATATAATTGCAGAGAAGGGAATTGCAATTGCAGAGAAAAGTAGTCCGCGTTGTTACTCCGAGGATGAAGTATTTAGTGAGATAGTGAACATTGGACTGCCAGAGCATCTTCAATTGGATGCTTTTTTATTCCTGATAAAGAGTCAGCCGAAGGTGAGAGCTTTTTTCAGTGTTCCATCAGACCGGCATTTGGAATTGTTGATGAAGATGATGTATGAATCAAGGGTGCTTGAAAAAACTATGGTTGATTGTTCTTTTTTGACTTAGTGCTAGGCATGTGCGGTGGTTTTTGTTCTTTTTGGATGTGGGGATGTTATACATTGGTGTTGCATTCATCTTTTGGGCCCTATGTGAGGACAAATATTATATGTTGGGTAGTAGGCATGCTATGTAGGTATTTCCACCCTTATTTTGTGCTCATGTCTGGGGGAATTACTATATGTTTATTTTTTAATATGATTACATGTATTAGAGACTTTGACAGCATGGTTAGTTAAACAATATATATGAAGAATTACTTAGTTTGAATCATATACATTATGCATAGAAGACTGCCAATTATTGTATACCTTGTCTGTCACTTTTTGGACCTTTTGTTTTTTTTTTTTGGTTGAATGGCCGATTATTGTATTGGTGTCAAATTACTGCCAATTATTGTATACCTTGTCTGTCACTTTTTGGACCTTTTGTTTATTTATTTTTTTTTTTTGGTTGAATGGCCGATTATTGTATTGGTGTCAGATTATTGCATTATGCAAGCCATTCATCCCATGATGCGGGACAAGCAGGGTATTCTTTATGAGCAATTGGTTTCAATGAAATAGGAGAGCATGGGCATACTAAAGGAATACATCACCAAGCCTCACCAATTATTGCGTTAGGGGTGCGTGCCACAATGTTACTATCAAAGTTACTGGTGTTGTGGGTGGGTGTGGGAGATGGAGGTGAAGCTACGGTGTTGTGGGTGGGTGTGGGAGATGGAGGTAAAGCTTTGGGTAGCAGATGGAGATGAGTTGTGTGTAAAGAAATGTCCCTGCCCAAATTTTTTTATGTTTTTTATTTTTTATTTTTGTTCTTCTTCCTCTGACTTAGAAGGGCAAATTTGTCTTTCAATAACTTCTAAAGTTTTTATAACTGTGGAAGCAACAAAAGTTGTTGCAATAACACCACCCTTATAAAAATTGCATTAATTTGTTTGAGGAAAAAAAAAAAAAAAAAACCAACTGCCCAAAAAAAATTTTGTATTTCCTCTATGAGGGTGATATGGTAAATATCTCTTTTAGCCTCTTTTCCTTCCTCTTTATCTTCCTTCTTAGCAAACAAAGAGGAAGGAAGGAAAGCCCCTTTCCATCTCCTTTCCATCCTCCCTACCAAACAATAGGAAGGAAAGAGGATTTCTTTCCCCCAGGAAAGGGTTTTCTATTCCTTTCCCCTTTCCTTTCCTTCCCCCGTTCCATCCCTCCAACTAAACAAGGGGTGAATGTACAAGCCATCCCTTCTGACTTGCACATCATTTGAATCGTGGAATAACCACACCAATGAGGAATCAAACTCATGACTTCTGACTTTACGATTCGTCACAAGCCCACCCATTACCACTAAGCTACCACTTGACTTACTCAAGGCTAAGGTACCCGGCCAGTTTTCCATTTTTATTTTAATTTCTCTTTAGTATGCGAGTGGTCTGGGTAGGCATTCAGCGATTCAAATCTTATAACTGACCAATAAAAAATGAATTGCATAAAAGAAAAAAAATTTGGGATCAATACGGTCTGATCTACTAACTAGAAAAAAATTGTAAATCAGTCCAAAAATACAAGTCCAGAAATATTGTATATACATATGAATTAGGATTATGGGACATAATTTTTGTTTAAGATTTTGGACACATTTCTCAAACCCTCGGAATCAAAAGATCTAATGATATTCAAAGAAATGCTAGCACAGCCAAACTATAATCATGATCTGACAAATCAATAACCAGTGTAAAAAATTGAATACAATATTTTACAAATTATGATAGCAACTAGGATAGATTTTATTTCAAGGTTTGACAATTCTTTGTCTAGGAAGGATCCAAACTTAATGGGTGGTAGACCCGCTATCGGTTAGCTGACGGATTTTATTTCTACGTTTGACGAGTCTTCATCCAGCAAGGTTACTTGAACTCCATCATGAAAGTAATCTAGAATAGGACCAAAAAAAAAAAAAAAAAAGAGAGACAGAAGTCTAAGAAAAATCTGTCTAACGTATGAGTGTTATACGAAGAAAAATATAGCACGTGCACGTGGTCCGACAAATCTGACAAATCTTTAGAGGTCTAGCATAACACTTGGTATATAATATTTTTAAATTTGACGCCTTTAAATATATTTTGACTTTCTTGAGGTTTATTTTGATCCTTTGATTTGTTGATAACTTCATATTTAACCCTACACAAACATTAAAGGCCTTTAGTTTTTCATTTTTCTATATGTCCTAATTTTGTTGATTTCATATCTTCGATCTCTAATTTTCATATTCGGCTAATAACTTTGTCGTAATATTCATAGCTTGGTCAGTTGGTCTATATTATATTTGTTTGTTAACATAGGATATGGAGAAGTAAACAAAGTTAATAATATTTTTGAGGTTGAGGAGACATTGTTCAAATATTAATCAATTGTTGAGTATGTATATTTATCTTCACTTCACTATTTTAGCTTTTCTTGTTATTCTCAAGTAAAGGAAAAAAATTGTACTTATTGTTAGTCTTGACTCTTGATCCTCCAAGACTAAATTATTGACTCCACCATTGAATATATCTCATGAATTTTTGGGTTTTCATAAATATTTACTCTCAAGTCACTCCCTCGCAGCTTTTCCTTCTAAGTTTAGCTTTTCTGAATCAAAATCTTAGCTCCATCATTGCTTTAGACACATGTTAAGAAAACCCTTCTAATTAATTAAGTAAAAACAAAAAGGCAAAACAAAAGGATTTTCTCAACGTGTGTTCTTAGTATACATGTCCAATTACAATTAATGAGTCCAACCATTAATTGTTACGAGAATTTCTATGCAATTTTCCTTTACTCTAAGCCTCTAAGGTTTGATGAGTCTTTGTCTAAGGAGGCAAAATAGTAATAGTAGTTTGGCCGACCTTACACCCGTCATCATTTATGCAATTACGATAGCAACTACACCTAAACTTGACCATTTTGAAGACAATCAGACCAATTTCTTAGCCAATCATCTCTCAAAAATAAAATAAAATAAAATAAAATAAAAAATAAAAAATTGGAAAACAAACGTATATCCAAAAATATGTCTAACGTACGTGTGAGTTCGATCTACGTGCCTTTTATGAAATACACGTTTTTAATTGGAGTCCGAGTATCATTCCTTATAAAATCCATAATTGCAGAGGTAATAACGAATTGTTAATTTTTTTAACGTGCCTCTAGAAATAGATTTTTTTAAAAATATAACTTACTTATCAATCTTATAATCTTATGTGATATTTTATCACTTCTATTTAATTAGTCATGTTAATGTATAATCTTGGACTTCCTCATTTCCCATATCTTACCTTTAAGCAGAAAACGAAAAAAAATGAAAAAAATTTCTTTCAAAAACGTGCGTTTGAAGGGAAATACAAGAGCAAGACAAATGGTTGACGCAAGTATAAGACTATTATTTTGTCTCATACACAGAGAAGTCAAAGCACATGCAAGATTTTGCAGGGCGTTTCGTAGGGCCGTAGAGGTCTCTGTTACTTCCCTCTCTCTGCAAGAAACTGTCGATTTTCGACATTTCAACCCAATACGGATCTTAATATTCAAATTACTTGCCGACTTTATCCGATCCCAGTCTCCAATTCAGCTCTACATTTTTATGATATAATACTAATCCCGATTTTATCATTGATCCATGATATAAGAGACATCCCAACTTTTAACTCCAAACATTTTTAATTCTAGGCAGAGTCAGAGTTTGGGACAAGGTCAGAGTTTGAGACAGGGACAGCCAAGTGGGCAGAATCGATCTCAGAGTCGTAGTGGTGGTGGTGGTTCCAAGTAGGTTCTTCTATTTTTTGGGAATTTTTTATGATTTTTGAAAAGCATAAGGAATGGTTATTAAATCCGGATTGGACATCATCCTGGTGAGAAGACTAGGTCATCGGTTTAATTGTAAGATTACTGGTTAAACCGGTATTATTAATTAAATATTATTTTAAATATATTTAATTGACTTTTATTTGTATTATTCTTTAAAATCTTTATATAGAATACATTTCAGCATATAGCACCAGCCAAAGACTTCGCCTAGTGGCGTTAGGTGCTTCCTTGGCTCTTTGGTCTACTCAAGAGTCGAGTCCCAATGCAAACTATAAGTGATTTTTGGGAGTATGCGGTTACACATAGGGACCGGTTTAACCGTCCCGGTTTGCAGCCATATTCACGGATTTTCCATCGGTTCTGTCGGTTTACTTTGGTTCACATGCAGAAACGATCCAATTATAAAATCGTATTTGATTAGTGTCCAGTTCACCAGTCCGATAGGCCGGTCTGGGTTTAATATTTTGGGCATAAGGCATTTTTTTTTTTTTTTTTTTTGTAATTTTGAAAAATAAGAAAATAAGTTAAAAGCCAAACTGTGATCAAAGTGGTCAACCAAAGGTCCCACAAAATGGGGCCTTTACAGTCAAACGGCCATAGGTGGATCCTACGGGTCGACCTGAGGTCGTCAAAAACATAAGAACACGGTAGATATGGGTGAGCACACCCACACCAGATCATAATTCACATCACACCTAATCTTTGCACGGGTTTCACCAGGAAACCTATTTGGTTTTTGTGATTATTTGGCCAACTTCTCTCTCACTTATGTCACTCATTTTTCAACAATTTTTAGTGATTCAAAAGTTAAATGAAAGCTTGTCAAGCCCTCTACAAGTTTATATCAATATCTCATGCTAATTTTTATAAAACAAAATGCGAGTTCTGAGGCTCAACGTCATGGGTTCCATGACCTGAAAATCTGTCATTTTTACAAAACTTCAAGTTGCGGTCCCAACTCTTCAAATCTAATGATACAATCAGTCCCTTGCCCTCAAGACATGGTGTGGGGTCATCCATACTTAAAACCGAAACTAGGAAAAATACTTATAAAATACATCCTATATATTCCGCTGCATTGTGTGCGTGTGTGCATACCCATGTATACATTGTGTAGATATACGACTATAAAACAATGGCATCAAGGTACTAATCCGAAAGTGGAAGCTACATGAATATATATATATATATATATATATATATCACTACATATGCATACACATGATCACATTAGTGGGTTGAACTCTTACCTCACTGTGAGAGCTCCAAAAACTTGCAAGAAAGGCCACCACAAGTTCTCTCTCTCTCTCACTTTCATCAGCAAAGCCATCTCTCCCTAAGACTGATCTCTCTCTCTCTCTCTCTCTCTCTATGCATGGAGAGTATGCATATACAAAGAATGAGGGAAATAAAGCTGAAATAGAGGGATGGTTTCAGTTGTAGGGTGGCAAATGTTAAGAGGGTTGGTATAGGCAGGTGTCATGTGTTGGTTGCATTAGTAGGCTTAGTAGAATAGGTGAATTGTCAACCAAAGAAAATGGGTGTATGGGCTCACAATAAGGGTGCATACACAGGATTATTCAAGCAAGATAATAATAAAATAATAATTCAAAAATCAAGTTATTACAATAATATAGCACATGTGTTTTTTTACATGTGAATACTTTTAAATAATATTAATTATTAAAAGAATATAAATATATGTAAGTCTATTTTTTTTTTTTCATAAAAGACCGGTATCCTTTTTGTTTTCCCCACAAAATTCATACCTTAGATACTCGTGGAAAAAAAATAAAAAAGATAGAATAACTTCTGCGGTGCAAGAAAAAAAAAATCCTAGAAGTGTAGAATTACTAGCTTGTGCGGCACATAAGGAAATTGCAGAAGAACAGCAGCTCCATGCATGCACATCTCTTGCAAAGACCTTATAGAATAAAACAAATAACTTGTACAAAAGTGAAAGATCAAGAAAAAAAAATATATATATATATATATATATATATATATATATATATATATGACAACAGGGAAAACAAACACAACCGCCAAAGGCAGGGATGAGGCCCATGTAAACTTATCTCTAGCTAGCTACATTGGCTCTGGCATGAGCCTCTGCAACCTTCCCCCTATCTACTTTAGATGTACTATACATATATAAAATGACTTGGCAGATGCATCTTTATCTTTACCTTGGTTACCTACTAGTTGTTGGATTAATGCCATTGAATCAGATATTATGCCCTTTTTTTTTTTTTTTTTTGGGCAGGAATCAGCTACATTAATGCTAACTGACCTGTAATATTGAGTAATTAACCTCTGGCTACATTGGTCCAGATGAGTTTAATTTCCTTGCTGTTTCTTATCTCGAGGTCTTTTGCCTGTCTTTTTGTTCCCTTTTGCTAGTGTTTCTGGTTGGGTTGGGGCGGTTCCCTCTGTTTTGCTGGGGCTGGTTTTTGTCTTGCTTTGCTCCTACTTGCTTGGGGGGTTGTCGTTGCTTGGAGGCTGTTTTGGGGTTGTTTGTTTTGGAGGGGGCCGGGTTGTTCTGGGTGTTTCTCCTTGTGGGTGTATTAGCATTTTGTTTTAATAAATCATCATTTTGCTGATAATATAAAAATAAATAAATAAATAAATCATGGGCATGTTTTGGTTTTTCATTTGGATTTGGAACAAATATGAAATTTTGTTGGGAAGCATGTAATGAGTTGTATTTGGTGGACATTTTTGAATAGATTTGCACAATGTTATACGTAACATTATAATAAATAATTAAGTATCATATACTTAATACTCTCGATGCGGCGATGGATTTCTTATCATGGTAATAAAAAATTTAAAAGATGTTTTTGTTAACAAGTCATGTAATGTCACGTCCATTGTTATAATTAGATGCTTTATACTGTTTATGACATTTCCTAAGGAATTCTGTGGGGACCCAGTGGAATAGAAGGCCAGCTGTGATAATAAATGAGATGGATGCCAGTTTTTCAAAGCTACTGTTGGAAACGGGTGATTCTGAAATATTTTGGGTTGAATGAGCCTACTAATATATAACAGGTTTTACACTGATTATTTTATTGGATTTTTGACTTTTCAATACTCTAATAGAAATTATTATTTGAAGCGGTACCATTGAGAATAAGTTAAAAGTATAAAAGCAATTATTATTTGTCCTACCTATCGTCATCAAACCTTTAATTTCAATCTAATTGTTTGAAATGTAGAACGCCTTTTGAGAACACTTCGAGCCAATTAAGCTCTTTTTTTATCCACTTGGCTTTCTTCTTCTTCTTCTTCTTCTTCTTCTCTCTCTTTTTCTTTTTCTTTTTTTTTTTTTTTTTTTTTTTTTTTTTCCTTAACGACGAGAGAACCCCACCAAGGCAGGGTTACTTAGTGACCCACCCTTGACAGGTAAAACCCCATATGTACAAGTTATCCTTTCTGACTTGCACATCATTTAAATCGCCGAGTAATCACACTAGTAAGGAATCGAACTCGTGACTTCCGAATTTACGATTCATCACAAACCCACCTATTACCACTGAGGTACCACTTGACTTACTCAAGGCTAGGGTATCCGGCCAGTTTTCCATTTTTATTTTAATTTCTCTTTACTATGCGAGTGGTCTGGGTAGGCATTCAGCGATTCCAATTTTATAACTGACCAATAAAAAATGAATTGCATAAAAGAAAAAAAAAATGGGATCATTATGGTCTGATCTACTAACTAGAAAAAAATTGTAAATCAGTTAAAAAAAAACGAGTCCAGAAATATTATATATACATATGAATTAGGATTTTGGGACATAATTTTTGTTTAAGATTTTGGACACATTTCTCAAACCCTTGGAATCAAAAGATCGAATGATATTCAATGAAATGCTAGCACAGCCAAACTATACTCATGATCTGACAAATCAATACCCAGTGTAAAAAAATTGAATACAATAGTTATACATGCTTGCTCAATTTTGCTTGTAAGATGGAAACAGCTGACCAGTCTAATGTTTTGGAGAAAGAAGCGTTTCGTTGACTAATTTGTCTAAATTCATGCAAGATGACCCATCAAGACTAGTAGTGGCCTCTTCAGCCATCTTCTTCCACTCCATGGCTTTCTTTTTCATTTCTTTGCCTTTCTCTCCCTCCATCAACTCCTTCACAAGGCTCTCAACTTCACCTCTCTTAACATCACTGTTTATCTCCATCCCTATCCCCCACTCCGTGCAAGAGTATCGGCAGTTGGTTTGTTGCTCCGCGAAAAACGGCCAACAGATCATGGGCACTCCACTAGACACACATTCAATTGTGGAATTCCATCCACTGTGTGTCAAGAACCCTCCGATGGACGGGTGACTGAGAACTTGTTCCTGAGGGCACCAACTTGCTAGTAGACCTCTTTCTCTGGTCACCATCACAAACTCCGGTGGAAGAACCGCCGTGTCACCGGAGACGAGATCGGGTCTAATAACCCACAAAAAGGTCTGCTTGCTATTGCAAAGACCCCATGCAAATTCAACCATTTGTTGGGGTGTCATGACTGTTATGCTTCCAAAATTCACATAAACAACGGAGTTTGGTTCCTTAGTATCGAGCCATTCGAGGCAACCCGATTCTTCTTTCCATAGATTCGATCCAATCGACTTTAAATCTTTATCAGTGACTTGATTGAGGAGTAAATGTAGAGGACCAACGGTGTAGATGGGAGGAAGCACTTTCGAAAGTGCTTCCAAAACATCATGCTCAAAAACATCAAATGTGTTCAAAATGATTGCAGAAGCTTTATGAGCTCTCTCAGTTTCACCCATAACAAAATTGAGCATTAAATCATCTGGATCCGTTGTTCGAATAAATGTGGGGAGATCCTTCAAACGTACGCCTTTCATGCTAGGTATCCATTCTATAACAGTATCTAAATACCCATTGGTGAGGAAACTTTGATCTGCATGTCACAACTAGGAATATTAGGGGACTACATTTTTGTATAAAATGTTTAAGCTAGAGCAGTTTCAGACTGCACGTCCATTGAACGTACAGTAGCAATGGCTTTCCCTCACTTCCCTGAATGAACAACTAAGTGAAAAATTACAAAAGGGTTGTCCTTTGATCCAAACCCAAAACTATTCAGAGTATTTTTTAAGAAAATGGATTTTGGATGAATGGTAATACCTTTGAGGGGTGTGAAACCCTTTTGGATGAGGCGGCGGTATTGCATGTAGCCCATGAAGCCACAAGCACTCGTCGTCCAGAAAAGAGCTTCAGGAATGCCTAGTTCTTCAGCAGCATCAAGAGTAAAGCTCATGCAGCCGTCGGAAACTATGCAAGTGACCGGAGGCACGTTGGATGAAGCGGTGTCATTGAGTTTGGATAGAAGGTCTCTGAAAGGAGCAAGGCAAGTCTTTTTGGTGGATTCGCAGAGCAAAGGGATGTCTTGGGTGGCGTCGGCGTCTGATGGTGGGAGGCCATCGGGAATGGTTTTGAATTGAAAAGAGGATAGGCCGTTGAGGGAGTTGGGACCTCGGGATTTCAGCAGGCGTTTGTGATTGAACTCTGTGTTCACAAAGGTGATATGGAAGCCTCTGTGATGGAGGAGTTTTGCTAGTTTTAGCATGGGGTTTATGTGGCCTTGAGCTGGGTATGGAATACAAACTGCGTGTGGTTTGTCCAGCAAGGCCGTGGAACCCATTCTCTCCCTCTCTCTTTCAGTCTCTCTCCGTCTCCCTTTCCTCTTTTTCGGAATGATTGATGGCAAGAGGCTGGCCTGGCTCCACATTTATAGCCCAACAAAGAATAACTCCTCAGCACCTCCAAAAGTCGTGTACATTGCGTGTGTGTGTAAGGATTTCCTTTAATCGAAAAAAGGGGAAAGCAAGTTGTCCTTTGTCCCTCTCTTGTCTCTGATTATGTCACATTGTAATAAGATTCAGAAGTCAAGAGTCAACAAATGTTTGCTAACAGTATGCTTCTGTTCTCGATAGCGGCCCCGACATACCCGTAAGTCCGTAACCCATTAGAACGAGGCTGGTTTTAACATTGTGCACGGCACTAACTCCGGACTCACTATAACAAGACGGTGGCAATCATAATCTCTGAATAGACGTATAATAGTATAATATATAATTTTGATCATTTTGCAGGATACGATTACAACGATCGTGAACAATATTTGCACATGCGTGAATGCATAAATGTCATTTATGAACAGTTAATGATTGTGAGTGATAGATGGTATATCTGTACTTAAATTAATAAATCCCCCCCCTTCTTTCTCTATCTCTCTCTCTATATATATATATATATATATATATATATATATATATGTACACACGTGTAATTTTAAATATAACTATAAAAAAAACACTTGTTTTCTCAAAAGCAAATATATGTGTGTGTAATTTTGTTCATGTATTTGTTGTATATTGTATTATTCGTATATTAAAATACTTTTAATTTTAACATAAGCAAACCGACCCACATTACAATTAGATCTACTCTTTTTCCTCATTACATAAAAAACTAAGAATATTTTAAGAAAACAAGAACTAAAACTATATATAGATCATCTTAGTCAAATTCCTCTCCCGGCCCTCCCCAATCTTCTCCATAATATGGGAAATTTAGGTTGGTTAAACCTCTCAGCAATCTGACTTTCAACTTTTCACTTAAATTTAAATTTAAAGTAATACATATAAATTTTTTTTAAAAAAAATAGTGATTGTATTATACTTTTTATTGTTTATTCTTTTTGTAAGTATAATTAGACTTGTTTTAAAGCAAATTATATATAAAAAAAAAAATTAATTGATTACTATTTTAAATATAATCGATTTGTTAACAATATTTTATAAAAAATTTAATACAGTAAAACAACATAAAATTGCTAATTAAAAGTATTATACTAAATAAAACAAAATAATATATATTTTTATCATATTTTTGGTCCTGAATTTTTTTATTAAAATTTCATATCATACCAATATATGTTCATATCCATTTTTTCTTTCTTTCTTTCTGTGATGGACTCTTTATTTGTTTATTCTTATAAATAGAAAAGGAATAAAATTATTTTCCATTAATATCGTCCCAAATTAATTTCATGTTGTATTTTACTAATTTTGGTGGTAACTACAACTCAAACATAATAACCATTCTTGGCCATTTGGCATCCATGATGATCCAGCTCTGTCAACATCATAGGTATGATGTTTCAGGGCAAATATCATACTCCCTTCATCTCACAAAGATAAGTCATTTTTACTACTTTTTCTGTTCCAAAATATTTGTCCATTTTGAAAAGTCAAATTATAAATTTTTTTGATTTTTTTATATTACCATTTGTTATTTCAATAATTACGCTCAACACAAAACTTAACACTAAATAGGAGAGGATGCTTTTGGAAAAATGAAATTTAACAAAAAAAACTAATCATAATAATAGGACCAAGCTATTGTCACCACTCAAAATACTCTAAGCCCCCCATTAATTAAATCCCCTCATATTTTACTAAAAGCACCCCTTATCTTCGTAAAATACCTTTTAAAAAAATTCTCTAACATTTTTCCACCCCACCCCCAACCTATTTGGACCTATTAGTAAGAACAAAGTATATATGTTCGGACTTATTAATAAGAACATATTATATATGTTCGGACTTATTAGTAAGAACAAAGTATATATGTTCAGCTTTATAGAAAAGAACAATATAAAAATGTTCGGACCTTTAAAACCGAACCTTTATTATTTGTTCCGACTTATAAACACGAGCGCTTAAAATCCATTCACAATTACATATACGAATAATTCTCAATTGTTGTATAGTTAAGTTATTCGATGTTCTAAAACGGAACAACACAAGTTTGTTCGGACTCCTACAGGTGAACAATATCCATTTGTTCAGACTTACATAACCGAACAATATCCATTTGTTCAGAGTTGGAAAACGGACCAAAATAACTTTGTTCGGACTTAGAAGTCAGAACGCGTTAAAAGAGTTTGGTATTACAGAAATGAACATTGTAAACATGTTCGGAGTCGAAAAACCGAACAAGACGAAATTCAGCTTACGAAAAACTAAAGTTAAACTCGATAAAAAGTGTATAAATACTTACCTTTTGATTATTAATATCATCTCTATCAATGCTTTTCTTGTCCATTATTCAATATAATATGATAAACACTAATTTTTCTTGTAAATATGAATTTGGTGTCAAGGTTGTTAGGGTTTGTGAGAACATAAAGTCTACATATGGTGGAATGTTTTTTAAGTTGGTAGTGGAGTGGGATGGGGATAGGAAATTTTTAATGTTTTTAAGTAGACATGTCCTTATTAATAAATTTACATTTAATTAGATATAAAGAATTTCATAAATTATTTAAATATTGGGAGGCTTAGAGTATTTTGAGGCCCTGTTTGGCGCATCTGTATCTTTTAGAGAAGTGCATTGATAAAAAGATCTAAGTAGAGAAGAGATTGCTGTAAAGAGATTTCATAGTGTTTGGTTACTGAATGCTTGAAAGAGCCTCTAATGCAAGAAGCTCTTTCTATATGTTTGGTGACCATATCTATTTAAACACTTATAATCTTGAATTTGATTGTAATGCCCTTTCTAGAAGTGTTTATTTCTTTGTTTGGTATCACACTACTGAATCACTCATACTTTAATTGATAATTCTTATTTTCATTGACATATAGATTAATATGAGGTGTTCACATATAAGGTGTTCATTTACAAACCCATTGGAAATTTCCCTCACTTAAAAAATATCTTGAATGTGTAATTTTCTCTGACACTTTCTTCATGTAATTTCAGGTAATTTAAAAAACTTCATGTCATTGATTTAAAGGAACGTCCCACAAAATGTTTTACCCCTACATTTTTTTTCTTTTGGTTAAAATTTGTTGAACCGAATGTGTACGAGGTGTTTTAGGGAAGAGTAACACAAATGTTACACAAACAAATACCCAGATCTGCCAAAAGAGAAGAAAAATATCTCCTCTCTCTTCTCCGCCACCCTTTCTATCTCTCTTTGGTCCTTTAACTACTGTTTCTTGTCCTATTACAGAGAAATTGAAGCTTTCCAACATTCAACTTCAATTAAATCTTAGTTCAGTTCCGCTTTTATGTTCTTTTTTGGTCACCAATCATCAACACACAAACCCCCCCCCCCCCCCCCCACCACACATATATATATATATACACACATGTACTGATGTACAATTGTACACACATATATATTTGTATTTTTTGTATGAATTCTATGTTTGTTCATGTCTCCATTAATATTTATTTTTATTTATTTTTTCAGATTTTATGTGAATATACCACTGTGTTTTCTCTCAAATATGTTTGCCCATCTACTTGTTACTTGTTATATATATATATATATATATATATATATTGTTTCTATGGAACTATTTGGTTCAAACTCAGATTTTTCTCCTCTGTCATTTAAACTCTCATTTAAACTCTGTTTCTTTTTTCATTTTTTTGGGTCTGACTCTGAACTATGTTCTAGTTGTATATTTGTATGTGTTGTTTACATATCTTATAATATAGATATATACTGTTCTTTGAACTCGAAGAACATGTTAGACGAAGTTGAAAAAGCACCTTGAAGTTGAAGATGGATAGACGATCCTTCGAGGATCATCCCCGGCTCTTTCATTTCTGCTGTCTGTTTTGAGCCTCCTTTGTGGGTATTGTTACAGAACTCTATGGGCTTGGTTGTCCTTTTGAAATATAAATATGGGTAATATGGTCTATTAAAAATATTCATTAAACAACAAAACCTCTTCCCGTGTAGAGGTTCTGTGCTCTTCTCGGAAAAGCGGCACCCACCTAATTTTTAGGGTAAACTACATTAAGACCCCTCTAAAATCTGATAATTACAAATAGACCCCCTCACGTTTCTGAAATTACATTAAGACTCCCTCCCTCTAACTTCCGCCCATAATCCATTAAATCACTTTCAATTTTTTTCAAAATACCCTAATTACCCTTATTGGATGACAACTTTTATATTAAATGCATATAATTCATCAGTCCAACACATTCATTCAGTACATTTGATTGATTTATTTATTTATTGATAAACAACTAAAAGATTATATATATATAAAAGAAAAATGCCAAAAAGCTTAAATTTTTGTCCAACTCATGTGGTAGCCATCAGATTTGCTCATTAGAAACAATCATCTATTTAATTGATGTGTAAAAATTAAAAAAAAAAATTTGATTTGCCTAGTTGCCACCTCATTTGCCACCTCTATACGTGCATCTCCATTGTAATAATTCTTTTTATTTATTTCTACATATGAGTAATGCTACATAGCCCTTTTTTTTTTACTCAAATCTACTTACTCAAATGAGGTGGTAACTTAGCAAATTAATTTTTTTATTTTTTATTTTGCAAATCAATTAAAAATTTAATTAAATAAATAATTGTTTCTAAATAGCAAATTTGGATTAATGGACGGAAGTTAGACCGAGGGGTCTCTTTGTAGTTTATTTTGTAAAGTAAAGGGTATCAGTGTAATTTTAAAAATATGAGAGGGTGTATCTATAATAGTCAGATTTTAAAGGGGGTCTTATTATAATTTACCCTAACTTTTATTGAAAGAGCCTTTTTGCGTTTTTCCTCTTCGGACGAACAGAGGAGTGATTGCATGCCAAACACACCCAAAAGCACTTATTTTAATAGAAAAGTACTTTTATGCTAACACACCGTACCACCTAACAGGACCTGAGTGGTGGCAATAACCTGACCCTAATAATAATAACTTTATCAAACTACATATTTTGTTAAACTTGACAGGTATTAATTATTTTCAAAAATAAAAATTAATTAACCTCATGGTGTGCTAATCCAATGGGTCAGTGACATTATGGCACCCCAGGCACACGAACGAGGCCGTCCCGCCAGAGAAGGGTGGACCACAAAAAGGCAAGAGGCAGCTGTCATTTGCTGATTAAGGTTTTCCGAACGAGTAAGGGGTGATTATAGCAAATAAAAAGACCAAGGCGTCCCCACTACAGGAAACAGAGGCTTCACGACACTATTCAAGCGAGAACTGAGAAGTAAGTAAAGTCGGCCAAAAAAAAGGGGCCTAACCAAGACGTCCATTTTCCTTTCATCAACTCAACGGTCACTTTCCTTTCCATTTTGGCCATTTCCCTTTTTTTAAGGGTGTTAATGGTTTTGGTTAAAACCGAGAATCAAACCGAACCGGATGGTTTGGTTTGGTTTTTTTGTCATTAGGTTTGGTTATGGTTTTAATTTTAGAAAACCGAACTCAATTGGTTTGGTTTTGGTTTTCAGTTTTAAAAAACCGAACCAAACCGAAAAACCGAAAAAACCAAAAAATATAATATATATGTATAAACTTAAAGTTTGTAAATTACCAATTCTAATAAGGGTAAAATAGGTAATGGGCTTGTTTTTGTTGATTTTAAGTTTCTTATTGTTTTCCCTTTTTAGAATTTGCATGGATTAAACTAGCTATTAATGTTGTGTGTATTAATGTTTTGTGTGATATTGACATGTTGATATATGCCAATATGTTTCTATTTTGATACAATGTTTGTTTTTTTTAGTTGCTAATGTAATGCTGTTATTAAAAATGTTTTTATTTGGAGTTTGGCATGTCATTTTTTTCATTTTCAATTATTTGTTGTTACTTGATAGGTTAAAACCGAAACCGAACCAAACCAAACCGAAATATAATGGTTTGGTTTGGTTTGGTTTGGTTTTTTTATAATATGGTTTGGTTTTGGTTTGAGAGAAACAAAATCGAAATATAATAATTTGGTTTGAAATCTCTCCTAAAACCGAACCAAACCAAACCATTAACATTTCTTTAGCCACCTCCCCTAAATATACGGCTCTTAATATTTTAGAATATCATTTTTGTCTTGGTATTGAAATGATGGGTGTTGGATGGTTGAAAGAATGGCAGCATCTCACCCATATAAAATGATGAACAAAAGCAGTGGTCAAAAAGAGGACGTCGGGTTGTTTACATTTCATTTGACGGTGAGAGTCGTCAAATTAAAAGGTAAGCAATGATAATTCTAAGGATTTATTCTAAGTAACAATGGTCAAATACTCAAAATTGCTTCTGCAATTATTTTTGGCCGACGTGATTTGATGTAAGACTTCAACTCAGCCCTACGTTCATAATTATACGTGAATGGTTGAGATTGAAAACCCCACGTTCATTTATCAATGCTCCATGTGGGGCTATAACTCCAATCATTTTATATAGTGCTCCACATTTTGACCACAGTGGGGACATGGACAGGGCTAGAAGATCTTTGCTCCCACTGGAGAAAGAGAGAGGAAAAAAAAATAAATAAATTTAGGGCTCCCTTTTTTATTTTCTTCTTTTTTTAAAGAAAAAAAAATAAGCAATAAAGGCCTCGCTATTACATACCTGTTTAGCCACCAAAATGATAGTACCAAAGTACCCATATGAAATTCATAAAAGACTAATACATCCTGATCATTATATGCAGTGACATTATTCATGTACCAAGCTATAAAAGAGTCCAATAACAAAACATTCTTCCTCAAAGTTGCTTCATATTATAAACTCAATATACAGAAGAATCCAAGTATATGTGGAGTTGGCATTGCAATCACCTCTAGCTAGGCATCAACGATAGGTACATATTGGATTAGGAATGCACTAATAGGCCCTATGGTCGATCAAACAAGCATGATGGAATTGATTAGCGGCAAATTAAAAGTTACTTCACATAAAGTGATTTTAGGCAAGTAATGTAACCATGCACTTGCAAAAACTTGCGTTCACTAAGTTTTTAATATTATTATTATTTTTTCTTATGAGTAAATGATTATATATTAAGAAGGAAAGCTAGAAAATATTGATCTCATCCCCTTCACTCATCTCCACTTTGAAGGACACAAAGCGGAAAAGAGGCGATTGGGATAAGTCCAAAACAATTAAAATGAGCAGCCCATTGCGCCAATGAATGGGCATGCCACGTACATCAAACGTTAAGTGCCTCAAAGGCCGATTGATCGAGGTGCTGAACTCCAGTCTATGAGTAGGTCCAAAACAATTGAGGTGTCCTTAGCCTTAGCCTCAGCCACCCCAGGATCCAAGCAAAAACGAACTAGGAATTTTGATATAGTTCAAATAAATATACAAGAATACGTGTATTGGTAGAGAGGGATTGCAGTTATTTTTTCTGAGAAAAGGTTACAAAAAATATATATATATATGCTTCATTGAAACCTCATGGATTATGGATGATTTTCGTAGAATGCATGGCTCATGCATCTTTCGCTGGCTTTTTTTTGCCTATAAAGCTTTTAGTGAAACAAATGATGTTCTACCGTATGTATGTGCATTGCTTTTACAAAAGAGGATGAGATATTGGAGTATACCAAATTAAGCTAAGCATTCTATAAAGATAATGAGTTTATTAGGTAGAAGATCGTGTTGAAAAGGTACAATTATATTACACATAGAATATTGTTTTAGATATTTAGGATTAATTTCTTTTCCTTATTAATTAATAATAATTTTTTTCACGATATTACATTTTGTCTTTGATATTTGCATTTTTAATGCTCAACCGATTTGGTAGATCTTCTCTTACGATATATATTCAAGCATGATTGGAAACTTAAAAAGGTATGTGACTGCCCGACCTTGTGCCAAAGCTGGCTGAAATGTGCTCACTTGGATGCCATCCAATTAATTCTCAATACAAGTGCATGTTTTGGGTTTCACTTCCCAACAACAAATTTATCTGCTGTTTACTTTGATCAGTTTCTTTCAAGAAGATTCATTGACAGTGGGAAATTGTAAAATTGTGAGTTATTCAATTACTATACGTGGATGGCAAAGACATCATTGGCCACGAAGGTAAAGGAGTGAGAAATACCAATGTTGTGTGAATTCCCAATTGACAATGATTTAATTTAATTAAAGCAATGTTATTCAGATATATAGTAAAGTTGTTGGTTTTGAATACGTTGGAATGGAAAATGGGTTCAATCACTGCTTTCACTTTCCTATTACTTCATCAATAAATTTTGTGGTAAATCTAAACTAAAAGAACTAGTCCTAGAGTTGTAGAACTTGTTCAAATTATAACTAAAGTGATTAATTTGTTGGGTTATTGACCATCAATTATTGTTGCCACAACAGTTTTGGCGACTTCTGATTGCTAGTTAAGTAGAGAATTTATCAAGTTGAGTGTGATATCATTTTTCTATAAAATGAACATATATTCTCTGCTATAATCTAATGCAGGAAAACTATAGAGACGAGAAAAGGTTGGATTATAGGTCTAGTGAGCTCTAACCACCATTTCATTGTATGATTTGGAATTGATTGAGGGGTTTCACTTTCAAATACCCAAAAAAAGTCGGAAAAATTGACAACAACCACATTCAGAAGAATAGTTTTAGCAATAACCCGTCACAAGATTCATTAACCTGTTAGCATCACTCTGATTAGCGCTTATCCAAAAAAAAATAAATAATAAATAATAAATAATAATACTCTTATTAGCAAGGGGACACTACTTGCCTCTACCCCAAAGTAGAGGAGTTCCTTCCTACCTCTATTCATTTTCTACCACGTGTCATAAATATTTTAGAAAAATATGAATTCAAAATCATAAACAAATAAATAAATTAACATGAATACGTGGACACACATTCATGTTAACATAAAAATGTAACACTCAAATATGGATTTATAATGCATATACACAATTAATTCTCTTTCTTTATTTGGAGAAGTGGCGAAATATGAGTGGGAGGAGGGAAAGAGTTCCTCCACCCAAGGGTGAAAGAAAGTATTTTCCTCAGTAATAAACCCATTTTTTTTGAAAAATCGTAATTTACCTTTATTTACTTGTAGAGGTACTCATTTTTTTCTTACTAAGAGTAACCTAGGTAACTAACTTGTATTTTAATTTTCCAATTTTTAAAAACAGTAAATATTATTGTTTTAATACTTTTTATTCTATATTCTAGTTATCAAGAAGAAGTCATCCTAATGTGATTGAAGTTCTCGTAACGAAACACATAAAAAACCAGAATATTTCCTTACTTAAAAAATTAGACATTTAAAATTTATTAACAAATAATAAATAAATAAATAATAGAGAGAAAAATAAATTGGGTTTTAATTAGGGGTGCTCACTCACCCGCTAGACCCACAAAAACCGCCCAATTCGACCCAACCCGAAGGTATCGGGCAGTTTCAACCGATAGGGTGGGCGAGTAGCGGTTTAGAATTTTATTTTTTTGCGATTTCGTGGGTGGTTGCGGTTTTGAAATATAAAAACCGACTAAAACCCACCCGCCCGCATATTTTTATGCTTTATTAAATTATACACGTGGCAGTGTCTCATTGGTTCTTCATATTACATTGGACATATGGCAAATAGAGGATGACCTTATCTCTTACCAATATTAAATCAGTTTTTTGCATTGTGAAATCTTTTATCTTTTTGTTTTTATATTTATGCTTGTTTAATTTTATTTTTTTCCCAAGTTAATTGTCATTTTGTAATTTGTATGGCTTGTTTTGACCAAAACAATATTTATAATAATTGAAATACAGTATGAAAGCCCTCAAAAATTCAAAATAGAATGGATGGATTTTTAAAAAGTAAAGCAAGGTTTAGCTAAACTTAAATCCGCCAATCCGCCCACAACCCACCCACCAATCCACATGGTTTGTGGGTTAAAACAACCCAATCATATGGGCGGATGTGGGTAGGAATTCAGTTCACCCGATGAGTTATAGGTGGGTTACGAATGAACCCTAAACCCGACCCAAACCGACCTATGAGCACCCATAGTTTCAATCTCCATCACCGGCGTAGCTACCATAAAGAGTCGGCTCAGCTATCGCCATAGAGATGGGTAGGTTTGTAGGGTCGACGATGGGCCTCGATTTGACCTCTAGGACGTCCACCCCTTGCAGCGGTCCCTGAAGAAACCTCAAATCTAGTGACAAAAACCCATGGTTGAAGAAAATGGTCTTTCCTCAAATCTGCCTTCTCCCTTTCTTCGTTAGGTTGTTGTTGTCGTCGTTTTTTTATTTTTTTTATTTATTTTTTTTTTCTCTGCCATTCGAGATCCAAATCATCCCTTCATCTTCTTCGTTGTCTTTTAAAAATAAAATTTCTTTTTGGTCATGGTGAGATCTGAACATGAAGTTGGGATGATAAAAATGATTATGAGATTCTATTTATTATTATTTATTTTTTTAAGATGACTTCTGCTTACAATTGTAAAAATGTAAGAAGCAAACTAAAGTCCAAAAGTCATTACGAAGATATAAAAAAAATAAAGGAAAGAAGGTGTGGAAATAGCCCCACCCGTATTCATATTTTTTACTTTGGAGTGTAGACTGGAATTACATTTTAATGTACTTCTTTTATTTTTTTGGGTTCAAGATGGGAAGCCCGAGTACAATTACCTTTTGCCATGTTGGTCTAAACACATGCTTATGTTGGATAGTAGTATAGTGGAAATGAGAAGCATTTTAAAATTTCTATATTAATCTAAGAACAGATGTTAATCTTAAGATTTGGACCAACGATTCTTGAGACTTACACTTCCAAAAAGATAAAGATTTTGGGTTCGACTTTTCACTCCCTCTAGAAACCACCTCTCATCCAAGTTTATCTTAAGCATGATTAATTCAGTCAAAGATTTGGATACCCTTATTAGGGGTTTTTTTTTTTTTTTTTTGGGGTGGGGGGGAATGCTACCCAAGGCTCTATAGGTATAAGGTTACGGCTCTTATTTGGTTGAAGAGTGTTCCATATGGGTCTAAGTTGGGAACATTGAAAGAACAAACGGGACACCGTTTCCTCCTGTGCATGGCATAGCATATATTGAGCAGAATTTATTTATAATGTGATGGGCACTAAGAATACTAGCAACTAGAAGCCCCTCCCTCATAATCTGCCAAAGAAAAAGTTTTACCCTCGTGACCTCATTGCTATAGGGAGTTTCCACAGATGGTCCCCAAACCACTTTATCTTCCCATCCAAAGGAATGTAAATATTGACCCATTAGGATAGTTAAGATGCTTAGGTATATATCACAACTCATGAACTAGAGGTCTTATCATCGAATCTTAACACTTTAGGACCCGTATGAATAAACTTCTACTTTTTATTTTTTACTTTTAAAAATAAAAAAATAAAAATTTTTGATAATTTTTTATAGTGCCAAAAATTTTCTAAGTTACTTTTAAAAGTTGAGAAAATAAGAAATTCACCCGCTATCAAATAGGAAGTAGAAGAATTAAAACTTTTGAAAATAAAAAATAGGAAGTAAAAGCTTACCCAAACGGGCCCTAACTATCAAATGTACAGACATAGGATACCATAAGTTGTCAACAACTATATATATATAAATAAAATAAATAAAAAAAGAATATAACCCTAATATATACAATCCACTTCTTAATGCCTTCCATGTTTTAGAAAAGACTTAGGATCCAACAAGAAACAAGAAATGGGATGGTGATCGCCTAGGAGGTCTCAAAGTATTGATTATGGTAAGTTCATGTTTAAAATTTATTATTTTTTGTTTCCCAAGGTTTCTTTACCATTTAATTTTTTTAATAAATAATAAAACTTCTTGTGGTGGACTCTAGGTTCTTTACTTGGATGCGGCTTCTGCAAGGAAGGCTAAATACTGGAGCAAATCTCTTATGCATTTGTCATTAAGTCTAAGAGAACCTCTAGCATAAAATCATATAGGAACCCTCTGATATAGCATTCCCTTGTGATTGTTTGTTTTGATTGTTAAGTTAATATTATTGCTTGTGCCAGTAAAGAAGTTTGATGCTTGTATTAGATTGTTATTACCTTCTACCCACAAGATATTTGCTGACCTAAGGAATGCCATAAAACATGGAGCAATTCTCACTCCTTTATATTTTGAAGTCTAAAGGGTGCAAACTAATAAAGAAACCTGCCACATGCGTTGATTACGAAAAGGCAACGGGCACGTGTAAAGCACGTGTCTGTCTCCTACTAGTAATTACTAAAATTTAGACTTGGGTTGGATTCTCTGGAATTTGAACTTGGGTTGAAACCCTCATTTAATATAAGTTCAAGACAAACCTTTTTTTTTTTGTTTTTGTTTTTGTTTTTTTTTTTTTTTTGGGGGGGGGGGGGGGTGGGTTGAGTATACAAAGGTTGGAGAATATTTAAGCCCCTCAATTTCTATTTTAAAAAAAATTAGGTACCCTAAGTGATCGGGGGGTGAGTATACAAAGGTTGGAGAATATTTATGCTCCTCAATTTCTATTAAAAATAAAATAAAATTGGGGACCCTAAGTGATCGCAACATTTGGCAGCCCTCTGTGTGGGTTCTACACATGACAAGCTTCTCATGCATGTCTTCCGTCCAAAATACTCAATTCTCATACGTTCTCTTTTCTCTTATTCATCATGGATCCATCGACATGTTTATATAATACTAGTTGATGCACACATACGTTGCGCGTGAATTTTTTTGAGTTAAATTATTTTTTTAAATAATAATAATTTTTTTAATTTAATAATTTTATCGTGCCTTTGCATAAGATGAAAGCAGTTTGATCACTCAATCCTTTACTTTTTTTTGATATAATTACTATTTTTTTTTTCATTATCTTTCCCAAATCATAGTACTTAAAATTATCTTTGAAACTTCATTATACATAGGTTCTTTGAAGGTTTTGTAAAACTTTCAATGCTGAAACAAAAGGCTCTCTTTTTCACTCTGTCTCTTTCTCCAATCAAAACATATTTATGCCATAGTTGAAAGATTTAATAGCAAATTATTAGTACATTAGTTTTACAAAAATCAAAACCAAGACTTGCGCAGCTTTGCAAACCCTACGGACATGCCATCCTTTTTTTTTTTTTTTTTTTATGATGTACTACAATCTACACCCCTTTCGTAGATTCATGCCACGGAAGCTAACTCAAGTTCCTAATAAGGCCTACACTATCACCTTTAAAAAATCTAGTATTTATGGGATTGAGAGGTTCTCATTTTATTTATGAGTAAAGTAGTCTTTGATATATATGTATTGGAAAAACATAAGAGAAAACAGATATTCCATGTTGGATCGAAACCAAGACTTACACAAATCCAGAATTTCTATTGGTCTTTGATTAAAATAATAATATTCCTAATATGTACATGTTTAAGATTTTTTTTTCTTTCAAAAATCTGGTATTTGTGGAATCAGGATGTTAACATTTTATTTATGAGTAAATTAGCTTTTGATGATTTTTTTATTTGAAAAACGATAGGAGAACACACATAGCTTACGTAGGGTCTAAAACCAAAGACTTTTGCAAACCTTAAAACGACAGATTAATAAACTCAAGGACCATTGATTTGTCATTAAAAAATAATACTCCTTCTGTCCCGTAAAGATAGGCTACGTTTGACAAAACACGGAGTTTAAGAAAATGTAAAAATTATATGTGCTATTCAAAACTAATAATAAAAAATAATTAAAAATTATATGTGATATTCAAAACTTTACTTACGCAATTCAAGTTTTTTTTTTTGGCCTCCTAATCTAGGTTTTTATTTGTTTTTGTTCAACCATGCATCTTTTTATTTTCATTCAACTGATTCGTCTTTGATTCTCTTATTTTTCTTGCTAATTTTGCAATTCAAATAGAGATTTAAAAGTCCAATCATACAATGCAGACAGAGATTTAAATGTTTAAATATAATTTGTATATATGAGTCAAGTTTATTGAAAACTACATACCAAACAAAGCACCAGAAGAAAGGATACGTAATGAAGGCACATAAAAAACACAGAAAAAAGAAGCAGTAGTTGTTCTTTCCTATGTTAGGGTTTTATGATTTTTGTAATGTGTTTCTATTTGTATTTATATGTTAACACTGTTAGGGTTTTACGAATTATAATTTCCGTTTCCTTGGAATTCTTATTTGGATTTGGTTTTATTTAATTATTATATGAATTATACTTTCCTTAGAATTCTTATTAAGGTATGTGTTTTATATTACTATATTTTCTATACATGCAGGGTAGTTGTGTATTTAAAAATTAAAATAAGGGTATATTAGTCAATCAAAAGTTTTTCTTACGTTCATCTTTTTATAAGTAGTATAGACTAGTAGCTTTTAATCAATTAATGGTGAATAAAATAATACAATTTTATGAGATTACCATAAATCTCAAAATTTATGTACTCTTTTTCTAAACTTTCTAAAATGATGCCTTAATATATTTCTCATAAACTGTATCAACCGATTAAGTTAATTGAATCTAAAACGAGCACTACAAAAAAAAACCTGAACTCCCACGGCCCATTACTGTGGCTAAAGGCCCAATTTCCGTGGGCAAAAGTCATTGCACACGGTAAAGCAACCGTGGGTAATCCGTGGGCATTGCCACCATGGGCAAAGGCTATACCAACGGAAATTTGTAACCGTGGCAAAATCCCTATGGTAATTTACTGTTGGTAATTACCCACGGAAAACATTCCGTGGTAAATTGCCCACGGAAATTACCCTTGATAATTGCCCACGGAAATTTTTAACCGTGGCAAAACCCCCATGGTAATTTACCGTCAACAATTGCCCACGGAAAACTTGCTGTGGCAAATTGCCCATGGAAATTTGCATCCTTACCGTAGGTAATTGCCCACGGAAAACTTTTGGTGGTAAATTACCCACGGATATTTGCCACTACATTTCTTTGTTTTACAACCGTGGCCATTCAAATCCCCACGGTAATAAACCGTCCCTAATTTTTTTTTCCTAGGTAAATCCAATTTGCCTATTACATATCAAACCAATTTACATTTTTTAAATTACTTTCCTAGAAGGACATTCATCCAAACCATTCACCAATAAGATGTAACAACATCAATACTAAAGCATCCAATTAGTATATCAAACTTATGTCCACATAAGTACATATGTAGCAATCATAGCCCCCAAAGGCAACATTGGATACTAAACTTGTGGCATTCATTTGTCTCCAAAAAAATATACATATATTCCCTAAAATTTGAACCATTCATTTGCATCCCAAATGCAACCTCTAATTTGTTGTCGCTGCTACATCCCAAATGCTACCTCCAAAGACTCCATGTACATAACCTGCCATTAATCAAATTAAGCAGTGTAAGACTCAAACAATGTGGTCATCCCAAATATTGTGTCGTTACAAAGATAATGTGAAATACTATAGAATGAAATTGGAGAAGCAAAATAAAAAATCACCATATAAAAAATAAAAATAAAATTCATTTTCTTTCATTAAACAAACGCACCTTTAGATGCCAAGAGTGGGAGGTAATCACAGGAATAAGGGGCAAGGTAATTCACCGAAAATGAGGTACTGGTGAATTTGAAAATCAACTAAGCCTTATCCCCCACTATTTGGATTGGCTACATGAATTGCTATGTGCTCATATTGTTTGCTAAATTTCCCACCACACCCCCCCCCACCCAACCAAAAAAAAAAAAGGTTCAAGATTGATCTTGGGTTTTGGAGGGTGAGAAATAGGCATGGAACTATCTAAAATTCAATAATGCTAAAGTTAATATCTGAAATCTATGATCTAAAGACACAAATTATCATCTACAATTCTACACATGGGCTTACAGGTTGTTAAGGATTTGTAATTGTGATTAATTGATAGGGCCTTTACCTTACATTTCAATTAAACTGTAAACCAATAAATATAAAGTTCATTGTGATATCAGTGGTTTCATACAATAAATCACCTTGTCAATAGTTTATATCTACATCAGCTCATTTATGTACAGAAAATAAGAAAAATGAAGTAAAAATGTCACTTAACCAATAACAAATTTTATTTTATTTTTTTGATGAAGGTTACTAAGCCAATAACATTAGCTATGCTACTAAGAAAGAGAACCAATGATTAACACCGCCCCCCCCCTTCTTTCCCCTTTTTGTCTTTCTCAAAAGGTCCATCCATATCTGCACTATACAATTAATACTCCCAGTTTACTAGATGAAATACTCAGTTGAAATGTAAAGAAGGAAGAATAAACTGTACCCAATAAATCTAACAAGAAAAATAAAGTTGTGAATAACTTGAGTCCTCATTGCACGAAGGAATGTACCACGTTTGATGTAAATTATTCACCAATATTGGTCAATTGCCTTTACCATAGGATCCAGAGTTCTACTTTTAAATCACTTTCATTAACTGGTTAACATATTCTTTTGATGATCAACCATGGGCATATTAAGGAGCCCACTGACAAGTAAAACAATCAGATGGGAAGGTTTTCCTTCTTAACAAATGTGTTTTTATTTTATTTATTCTGCTATGAAGGAACACCTGTTTCTATGATGCCCTCATTGATGAGCATAAATGCCTATTGACAAGCAGAGAAATGGAGGTCACAATTCACGGTTCAAAATTTTCCTAGTGCAATATTATTTGCTTCCACTTTCATGCTCAGCAAACAAATAAACTATGCAACCACCAAAAGGAGTAAACCACAAAGCATTCTTTTCATTGCAATTTCCCCACAACAAAAGCAACGAGAATCCAATTGAGATACAAAGATAACTAAAGCATTCAACAAACTGAACTAATCTAAATTTGCATTTACATCCTTGAAGTCTTCTTATACGCAAGTAAGAGGACTTATAGATGCTTCACAAAGAATATTGAATTCCCTCATCATACAAGAAGTAATCAAATCAATCAAGAATACAAAACTAAAGGGATTAAAACTGAGCTGAGGTATAGATAGGATAATATACCTGACATTGCACATTAATGCCACTATTCTTGTATTCCACATAGAGGCACCTCGAGAATTGATCGATATACCTGAAAACAATCCCAATAAAAACACCCATCAGCACATAAACTATAATATTATATCTCTAGTCATACATAACAAACCCGCAAGTAAAATCACTCACCCTTTTGTGCCAGCATAAACAGCATAGAGAGGATCTGAGGGGATCACATTGGCGACGCTGGAGCCAATATTGACTATGGCGCCTTTCTTCCTCTTGAGCATCCCAGGCAGAACAGCCTGAGTAACCTTTGAAGTGCCTTCAACATTGACTTTTATCAAATTTTTCAACAGCTCGTCATCCACCTCATGGAAAAACCTCGCATACGGGTACGAAATCCCCACATTGTTAATCAAAACCCCAACATCCAGCCCTTCAATGGCTTCCCGAATCTTCCGTATACCCTCAGAGAGATCGCCAGTGAAATCAACAACAACAGTCTTGATCTGGATCTTCCCATATAAAGTAGCTCAACTAAAGTCGCCCAAATCTTAACACATCTCTTATTCAAATCACCACCCTAATTACATTGAGAAAATGATCCTTTATTTTAAAAATAAAAAACCCAAGTCATTAAGTTTTGAAAATGACAAACTTCAGATGTCTATTCTGCACCATACATAAAAATTAGAAGACAATGCAGTGACCACTTTCCCTCAAACAAGCAGGTAAATGAACATATTCAAAGCAAATAAAAATCAGAGTGTTGGTAAAAATACCTTGCTTCTCTCAACCAGTGTAAGGACAGTAAGTTGCTTTAGCTTGAGGACTTGGTCAGACACCAATTGTGGAAGACAGCCAGCATTACCTATAAAAACATAAATGATGGATCTGTCCATACTTAATAATCATACCCACAAAAACAAAGAGGGGGGGAAGGATTGACATGGGGAAAAATGAGAGGAAAAAAATGCAACACAAAAAGAAAAGATAAAACCCAAGTGAAGAAGCATTCACATAACCCTCCCTCGCTAAAGAGTTTTCATTGTCTCTTTGTTGGAAAATTAATTCGTTTTTTGGAAACTTATCCAGCCCAAATCATCTTCATAGTCAATAAATCTTTGCCACAATACTTCTCCAACCAGCAACTTATGCTCTACAAATTTTTTTCTCTAACTCTGTTTTTTTTTTCTTCCTAATCTAATGTCGTGATGTCAGCACATGGTGACTCCATGTCAATTGCCAAGTTAAATACAAAATAAAAGGTTGGGAAATAAGTTGGAAAAAATAGTCTAACAACAAAAAAGGTTGGAAAAAAATAGAATTGCTTACAGATTATTTTTGGGCTGGCAGGACAAGGTACTAATCAGTCATGGAATTTTCTGCACTTGCCAATTAACAATGATAGGAGTGTAGTTGTGAAATCTGATTGTAAAACTATGCAGCTTTTTCAATCGCTTCAATACACTCCAATACTATAGCCTTGTTCGACATTGCTGTCATTAGGGCTTCATGAATGACCTTGTTATTCTTTAAGAGGGATCTAGCAAACAAAACCTGCATTAATTTTCCCCAAACCATCAGCATTCAGTTGTTTTCTAATAAAATTCCAAATATTGCGCAAGAAACTAGAGAAAATCCAGATTAAGTTTATGCTAAAAAGGCTAGTAAAAAGGATCCCCATGCATGTCCATATTATGGAATGGTTGAGCAACTTATAGCCCATGTAGTAAGATTTTGTTGCTGAGCTTTGCTAATTTGTGGCTTGCTCCAATTTATAAACCTCTCCAGCGAACATAATAGGTAATAATTTAAGATATATGTCATCACAGATCTGTAGAAAGCTTGAAAATGGGCAGGAGCCTGGAGGTAATTACAAACCTGGAGTGAAAAGATCAGTAGATTGACCAACCACTGTTTCACATTTTAGACCTTCTGCTACAAGTCCAGCCATTGCTACAACGGCCAACCTGAGAGAGTCAATCAAAGTCAATTTGCACTTTGAATGGCAATGGAGAGTTTCAGGTAAGTTGATATATTGAAAAGCACCTAAACTATTTATGTAAGAAAAACCCAATTGATAAATACACTAAGATCAATGAACAAGTGCAGAAATGATGGCAAGCAAATGTACCTGAGAAAACAAAATATTCTCCTGAACTTAGCCTAATACAAGTATACAACCATTCAGCTTAGTTAAGGTGACTTTTTCATATCTGTAAAACCAAACCAAATTTGAAGCATAAGATTCAAAAATATAAATTTTCTCATCTTCTCGTTTACTAAATTGCAAAGTATTTAATAAATGACAGGCCCTTGAACATATAACAATAAACTACACATAATTATGAAGAACATATGCTAAAAATATGCCAGAATAGATACTGGAACTACATAAAAAGGATTAAAAAAAATGTTCTTACAAAGATTCATGGCTTAGGTTTAGCATCATTTGGATTAAAACATAAACAAGCAAAAATAAGAGTTCTATTAACTACATAGGAGAGACTCCTTGTAAGCCTACATAGAAATAATGAAAAAGAAAGGACCACACAGTGCTTCCTTAGCCCTTAACTTAATCTTCTCCAAAATGCGGGGCATGCAACCAAGTTCGATTACCAAAAATCATATATATTCTCCAACTGTAAACACAAATAAAAGGAAAAGTGAACTTAATTAGATTACTATAGTTGAAGAACACCAACACAAATTGCCAAATAAATGTAAAAGCACTAATTACCTTGTCATAACACTATACACCCCGGATGTAGCAAAATGTAGCCAAAAAATACGTATAGCATAACTACAAAATGTCCTAATAAAGGTCAGGATATAAGTACATACATATAATTGTTCACAAACAAAAAGTATCCAAAAAACAGACTAGGTGGCTGACTAGGTGTAGTCAACCCTGAGTCTGACTAGGTGGCTGTGTTTCATCAGAATCAAGAGCTTGGACAGGAAAACGCCATTGAGATGACGTGTCAGCGTCCCAGATCCCTGCTATTCCATTATCAATGCTATCTACATAATTATTGTATGAATTCAAACATTTGTAGATGTCATCCACCCTTGCTTTCATTGCAGCCAGCTCCAAATCAGATGCTTCTCTTCTTGCCACCTCCTCCTCATGCAATTTCTTGTACTTTTCAACTTTTTGCATCGCAATAGCAGTTGCTTTCGCAACTCGTTTTCCAATTGGCTTCACCCCACACCCAACTCCTTTTCTTCTTCCATGCCCATCTTCCCCAACTACTTGTGTGAATGCTAGCTTCCGAGCTTCAGCTGGTTGAGTCCCCTCTGGCTGATTTAAAGCAATACTCTCCATCGTGTTCTGCAAATTATAGGACATGTATAATAATGTAAATTATGTAAATAATCTAATAAGAATTTAAATTCAATGCTTGTTAGGTACATAAGGTACTTAATTAAGTTTCGATAAACATACCACTGCCTCCTCAGCTAGGAGATCAATGGTATTATCTTTATGAGTATGGGTGATTTTGAACATTCTGATACTATCAGGATATTCACCTGTCTCTTCCTTCTGCCATCCAAAGGAAAATAATTAAATTTCTTATATATCATGTCAAACATTATGTTAAAAATATCCAAAAACTAATGTAAATAATGGGTTATGATTTTTACATCTTTTTGGGCAACATTTGCAAAGCTACGACTGCCTGCGGTGTGATGCATTGTATGCTTTGAACGATTTCTAGCATTTGTTCTACTCATCTCCTGTTTATGAGATCATATTATTATGAAATATAAGGTAAGCTTTACAATGCAATACTCATGTTTATTATATAATTCTCATTTAGTATATTTTATACCACCGTCTTTGGATTCTCCCAATGCGTGACCAGCTTCACCCATTGCTCAGCTATCAAACCTTCATCTGAAGGTACCTTCAGATTCTCCTCCAAAGAATCTTCTGGATCATAACATGTTTGTTTCAACATATGCTTCCATCCTCTCCAGCATTCATTGTACTTATCTAAAACCCATTCCCGAGCACCATCATGGGGAATGTCAAATCGCTCCTGTGATACATGTATTGCACATTTATGTAAAATTAAATTATAATGGGTTAAATCAAAATCAATAAACTGTTGATTAGAGTGTGTATCCCAATGCACTCGTGAAGCATATATTCTTACCAACACAAGTTGAAACATTTTGTCCTTCATGCCCACCGGTACATGCCTCCAATCCGTGTATGAGATTGGTGCTATTGATCCGGTCCTAGCTAGAATCCCGATATGTCGGCCGAGCAATGTGGACTCATCCCCTATCGGCTGACTCAGCTCATTCACATCAATGAAAACTTTGGTCTTTTGCATCCTAAGACGACGAGACCTATTAATGCCACGGACCTTCCTTATACCTTTAGAAACAAGACAAATTAAAACAAAAACCCATGTTAGAAAACCTTTATTTAATGTCATGCAGCCACATGAGATATAGTATGACCTTACCAGTTATGCTAGTGCCTTCTCCAGCAACATGTGATTGTTCCGACCTTTTAGTCCTTGGTGCCATGAGACCTGCATTGAATTGAAGTATACATTTTAATGACAATGAAATAAGATCGCATAGTATTCACGTGTACATTCTAATAGCAACAAAATATTAGAGAAATATTTTTGTTAACCAACAAAAAAGATTTTATTAAATAGATAAAAGGATTACAAAAAGGGACTGGATGTCCAACCCTAAGAAAGAAGAAATGAGAAAAGCAACCTAGAAAATCAAACACTAACAGTTACAAATACAAACAAAAGAGCTCCGACAAACTCGATAACCCACTGTAACCAAAAAGAAGCTAAAGAAACAACACTATCATGCATCATCAGACATAATATCATCATCCCCATCGTCCATGTCAGAATCTTCTCCAATTGCCTCACCGATTTGTTGTTGAAGTGTCATAGTTGCATTTACCAGAACATTAACAGGTATCGCAGGCACATCATCCCTAACTTCATTCACATTGTCAGCATCGATTCCGCTAACATCCAATTGTGGAGCAATCTCTAGGTTGCCATCTACATATGTATCTCCATCATCTGCAGGAACCTCCCCACCCATGTTAAAATAATCCCTAGGCACTATCTTTATAGCCACTTTCCATGCTTTGTCAACTTTGTTTTTCACATAAAAAACTTGCAACGCTTGTGAAGCCAACACATAAGGTTCTTCAGTGATTAATTGGCGTTTCAAATTCACGAGCGTGAACCCATACTCATCTTTCCTAACACCACGATCCGCAGCCCATTCACAATTAAATAAAACCACCTTCCTCAACCCATAGTAATCCAATTCAATTATGTCAGTAAGGGAACCATAGTAAGTTACTGCTTCATTGTTTGTTGTTCTTGCAGTTACTACAACTCCACTATTTTGCGTCTTCTTCTCCGTATCAACATCCTTCGTCCGAAACCTAAACCCATTGATGGCAAATCGCTTACATCTAACTGCTAAACTGTCCGGACCCCTAGCTAGCCATATTAGGTCTGTAATTACAGCCTCTGAACCTTCAGGATGTAATTGATCAATCTATACATAAGATTTATGAACTATGTTAGATCACCACAAGCATTATGAAACTTATTCAGTGTATAATAGCACATAATGAAAATGCTAATAAAAGGCTAACAAAATATGCATACATTGTCTTTGAACCACTTGGGGAAATCTTCTTTGTGCATTCTTTGTAAATCCGATTGTGTCATGTTAGGATTTGTAGAAGCCACTATTTGAAAGTGTTGTCTGCATTCCAAAACATGTTGAAATCAACCCAACCAAGAGTATTATATAAGATTTGGATGAACAATTTGTATTCATAGTTTGTTTAGTGTCTTACTCGATGTATGGGGCCACTTCTGGGCAATTAAAGAGCACATAAGAATGCATGTGTGCCAACACATCAGATGACATTGGTACAAATTCCTCACTTCCTATAGGCCGACCTGGCCTTGAGAAAATGGACAACCCTTCATATGATCCAATTCCTCGATCATCTGTATTCCTAGGTACACGATTCAACTTTGATTCC